>CAUYPK010102065.1:0-19235 GCA_963574355.1 Loris lydekkerianus | reverse complement strand
ATCACTTAACCCCAAGAGTTTGGGGTTGCCGGGAGGGGTGTGGGCATAGCCCCCCACCCCGGGGGGCCATAGTGAGACTGGGTCCAAAAAAAAAACAAACCCAGGTCCAGCTTCAAAAAAATCTTTTTTTTTTTTTTTTTTTTTTTTTTGTAGAGACAGAGTCTCATTTTACCGCCCTTGGTAGAGTGCCATGACGTCACAGGACTCACAGCAACCTCCAGCTCTTGGGCTTCCACAATTCTCCTGCCTCAGCCTCCGGAGCAGCTGAGACTACAGGCGCCCGCCACAATACCTGGCTATTTTTTTGTTGCAGTTTGGCTGGGGCTGGGTTTGAACCCGCCACCCTCGGTATATGGGGCCAGCACCCTACTCACTGAGCCACAGGTGCCACCCAAGCTTCAAAAAAATCTTTTGTCAGGGTCCCATTGCTAGGGCCCCTAAAATGAAACCTCGGGAAGTGTTTTGTCAAAGCCCCAGTGATACACAGCAAGGCTGACAACCTTCCCCCCAGGCCTGCATTGTCCAAATCACCACACCAAGCACTGGCCATGTAGCTAGTGCAATGTGCCAGTGTGCCACTAACATGACTCCTGCTTCTGCTCATATGCTTTACTGTGGCTCCTGGAACACACAAAGTGGAAATTACACATGGCCAACAGGCTCTTCTTCCTGGTAGTACAGCTACTGCCCCCAGAACCTGTGGCCACAGCCACTCAGCGCTGTCCCTAGCCTTGGCCCCCTCCAACCACCGCTCCCTAGAAATCACAATTTCTTTTTCTTTTTTGAGACATTGACACTTTGTTGCCCAGGGTAGAGAGCCTCAAACTCTAAGGCTTAAGTGATTCTCTTGCCTTGGCCTCCCAAGTATCTGGGACTACAGGCATGTGCCACCATGTCCAGCTAAGTTTTTTATTTTTAGTAGAGACAGGGTCCTGCTCCTGCTCAGGCTGGTCTCGAACTCCTGAGCTCAAGCAATCCACTCACCTTGGCCTCCCAGAGTGCTAGTATTACAAGCGTGAGCCACCATGCCCAGCAGAATCACAATTTCTAAAATAGCCCAGGCCTGCCACCATGCCCTCCCCTGAGGCCTAGGACACAATTTGTTCCAATCCTCCAATGTGTCCCCTCTTCCCTGCTCTGTTTCATTGCACACTGCATCTTGTGACTGCACACCTTCCCTGCCCATTCTAATCTCTCTGGCTAATGATATGTCTTTTATTCTTTTTTTTTTTTTTTTTTGCAACAGAGTCTCACTTTATCACCCTTGGTAGAATGCTATGACATCACAGCTCCCAGCAACCTCCAACTCCTGAGTTTTTAGGTGATTCTCTTGCCTCAGCCTCCCCAGTAGCTGGGACTACAGGCGCTTGCCACAACACCCGGCTATTTTTTTTGTTGCAGTTTGGCCAGGGCTGGGTTTGAACCCACCACCATCGGTATATGGGGCCGGTGCCCTACTCACTGAGCCACAGGCGCCGCTCTAAATGTCCTTTATTCTTAAGGCCCAACTCAACTGTCTCCCTATGTGACACCTTCCCTGAGACGAGCAGGGCACCAACCCTGAGTGTCCCTCAGGATGCTGACCCATGTGGCTTCACCTAAGAGAGGGACAATGCCCTCTGTACCCCTGGTTGAGCACAGCACAGCTGTGTCGTACGTAGGTACCAGGTTTGGCCTTCCTGAGCTGTCCCTGATGGCCCCTCCTTTTCACAGCTGAGACCTATGGCATCAGACTAGTAGCCACTGCACTTACGTGGCTGGGTAAGTTTATGTTGAAACTAATTAAATAAAATTAACAATCTACTGCCCCAGCCACACATGCCACATTGCAAGTGCTGAGCAGCCACCTATGGCAAGTGGTTACCATACTGTATTTGGCAGCTCAGACACAAACATTTTTATCATCATAGAAAATTCAGCCAGCCAGCCTGGTCTAGACTATCTTCTCCCCTCCATGGTCTATCCTACATGCTACCACCAAAGGACAGCTTCTAGAACCTTCTTGACTAGGCACCAGCCTTGCTGACAGCCCCTCTAACTGGTGGCCCCTGCCCAGAGGCTGCAGGCTAAACTCACTCAAGCCTGGCCTCACCTTCCCTTTCCAGCTCCTCCTCATACATGGCCACCTCTTCCTCCTCCTCGCCTCCCTCTTCTTCTTCCTCCAGAGTGAAGGATAGACTAGAGATCTTCCGCTTAGCCTCTTTCTTGCGTTCCTTCTCTCGAAGCTTCTCCAGCTTCCTATCAGAGCACAGGTGACAGTCATGCACCACACCCCACCCTGACCTGGCCCAGAGCCACCTGCATACTCAGTGTGGGACCCACTCAGTGCAGGTTGGGTCTTCCTAGCTGGCTCCCTTCAAGCTCATAGGCAGGGCTCTGATTATGACATAGCAGCCACAGTAGGCCACCAAGGTGGTGGGACTGAGACAAATGGCAGCTGATGAAAGGAAAGGACCCAGAGGACTTAGCCCCTTCACAGAGGAACAGGAAAGGAGGACAAACCACAAAGGTCAGAGTTCAGTGTGGGCCAAAAATGGCAAGAAAGGGAAATATAAATCCAAGCTACATGCTACACCTGTTCCCAAAGCAGGGGAACCCCCATTGAAGTACAAAAACAGCCTGAGCTGCCCCTAGGCCTCCCAAGCACTGGCTCCATGTGAGCCTGCTCAGATGAGACCCACAGCTGCAGCTCCTTGGACTGCTCCTTCTTGGCCAGTTGCTTCTCTCGCTCCTTCACCAGTGCCTCCTGCTTGGCCTTCATGTCATTTAGGGTCACCAGACCTGGGAGGCAAGGAGACATGAGGAGAAGGGCCATTCACCCTGGTTTAGGAAGAGGGTAGCATGCACGCTCCACTCACCCACGGTGCTGGACTTGAGCTCGGCCTCGACAGCATCATAGTGCGCAGAGAACTTCTTGTCGATGTTGGACTTCATTATGTTCTCCTGCCCAGTGGGAGGGCAGCAATGAGGACAGAGGCAGCCGCCTGTCTAATCCTAGGTCTGCCCCTGACTGACTACAATGTGACCCTGCAAAAGACCTATCCCATATCCCCTTTTTTCTGTCAATGGAAGGTTCAATGAGGCTAAAAGGGGCTCTTCCAGTGCCACGGCAGCCAAATGGGATTCTGCTTTGTGATCTGTGCAGTGTGTTGGCTCTTCCAGACCTCCTGCTGGGACCATTACTCCCTCAGTGGACTGGAGTCACAGGCCTTACTGACCTTTGGCTTTTTCTGGACTCGGCCTTTATTTACTTATTTATGTGAAACAAAGTCTCATTCTGTCACCCTGGGTACAGTGCCACAGTATCATCATAGCTCACAGAAATCTCAAACTCCTGAGCTCAAGCAATCCTCCCACCTCAGCCTCCCAGAGTGCTGGGACTACAGATCTGAGCCACCACGCACCTATCCTTTACCCAGTCTTCAAAATGAAGCTCCTGATGGCTTGGCGCTCATAGCACAGTGGTTAGGGCACCGGCCACATACACCAAGACTGTCAGGTTCAAACCTGGCCCGGGCCAGCTAAACAATGACAACTGCAACAAAAAAATAGCCGGGCATTATAGCAGGTGCCTATAGTTCCAGCTACTTGGGAGGCTGAGGCAAGAGAATCGTTTAAGCCCAAGAATTTGAGGTTACTGTGAGCTGTGATGCCGAGGGTGACACAGTGAGACTCTGTCTCAATAAAAAATAAATAAATAAAAATAAAATGAAGCTGCTGAGACCTAAGCCAGGAGTGTCAGGGGAGGGCAAAGAAGGAATATGTGGCTGGAGGCTGGCCCTCTCTGAACAGTTTTCCTCTCTCTCATGACTGATGTTGCCAACAACTTCCCATGAAGCCTCATCTCTTCAGCCCCTAGGCCACTTGGTACTAGTAGATTTTTCTCCAACTGGTGGCCACCAAAGGAAGGGGTCAGCAGCAAAATACACCTTTAGCTTGCCAGAGAGTCCCCATTGAGACAGCAGGGCCAGAGCATGAGGAGCAACCTGAGGATCCAGAGGGCCTCAGTGTGGAGGCTGTTTCCTTGGGCTTGGCTTCTCTACTTACTTGCGGGAGGAATCTGCTCTCCCTTCCAGCCCTGAGTCTGCTCTTCTGCTGACTCTCCCCCAATGGCTCATCCTCCATCCCTGACCGCCCACCATCACAGGCCCTCACGGGAGTGCTGGGTAAACAGCTAGCATCCCAGAGACACCTGCCTGCTTGCCCTTGTCACAGGTGCACTGGCCATGCCTGGCTCCTGCTTCTCCTGCAGGGACAGCCTGCCCTTCCCGATAGCACTGGATCAGGGCAAAGGACTGACTCTGAGGGCTCAGGGGCCAGGAGGAGCCAGAACCACCACCACCACCCCCCGTTGTCACCCAGAAGAAACACTAACTGTAGCTCCTTCCTGGTGGAATCTAGAGGTCTCAGCCTCTGAGAAGGCCCGATGCTGGGCTCACTTTACACGAGGGGACTGTCGCCGGTTCGCTTCTATCCCACGCCCGAGGTCACCCACCAAAGCTCCCGCCCTCCTCTCGCAGCCAGTGCTCAGAGCCTGCAGCCCGGGATCGCTTAGGGCTAGAGTGTCGCGCCCGGGCCGCCAGGGGGCCTGAGCTGCGCGCGTGCTTTGAGGCGCCCAGGGCTGGCCCGCACCTCCGCGATCCGCTGCTTCATCTGCTCCATTTGCTCGCGCTGCTTCTCCCGCTTCTTCATCAGGTGCATGGCGCGGCCCGCCTCGCTCGCGGCGCCCTTGTACTGAGCCATGGCGGCGGCGGCGGCGGCGGCGGCGGCGGCGACTGAGACAGCAGCAAACTCTCAGAAGCGCCGGCGGCGGCGGTGGTGGCTGCCTTGCAGTCAGCTGACACCCGCGCCGTGACGTCAGCCAGCAGTAGACGCACGGGCGCCCCGCCCTGCGCCGGCTGTCCTGGGATGTGGCAGTCTCCCGCCCCGCCCCTCAAGCCCTGGACCCCTGTACTTCCTCGACATTAGCCCTACTGAAACTGCGCCTCCATTCCCTCTTTTTGACCCCAAGGTTGGGCCACTCCCTCCACTTAACTAATGTTGACCCCAGCCTTACGCCAAACGCCTCGGTCACCCAGCTTCCTACCTGAGGCCTCGCCTGGGTTCCCACCGCAACCCCTCTCCCCTCTCCTCCCACTGCTTCAACTAAAGGCGCTGGGCCTGGATCCCCTCTGCCTCCAACTTTTAACGCAGAGTTGCCCAACTAGCGTCCTCCCTTCCCCTGCATTAACCACTGAGGGTCAAAGTCCTGGTGCCAGCATTAATCACGGGATGAAGAATGTCATCTTTTAGTCAGAAAGTGGCCAAGTGAGAACCCCAACCCACGGAGCCAAAGCCCTGCCAAGTACCCAACTTTGGGGAAATAAACCTAAAGATTCAAGTTTAGTTTCAACAGTTTTATTGGGATGTTTTGTTTCCTGTGAAGTACACTAGAGGTGGAAGAAGGGGCACATCCACGTCGGGAGCAGGAAAGGCAGGGGCGGGGCACAGCGGGTAGGGATCCATTTCCCACCTCCTTCTGCTATGCTCACACTTTCTCTCTCAACCAGGACCACATAACACAAACACAAAGAGGAGAAGCAAAAACAGCAAAAGCAACCTCCAAGGGGCCACACCCCAGCCTTCTCCCCTCCCCAGGCTGGCTAAGGGCTGAGAGGGGAAGGGCTGTACACACTCAGACAGGGCAGGGCTAAGTTAATAAATTAGAATAAATTAGGGGGAGGAATGCAACTTTGTGCTAGGAGGGCCCCTCCTCTCTGACACACACCACGTGAGAGAGTTGGTGGGGGGGAGGCAGGGGGCATCTCCAAAGGCCACTACAGTGGGAGTAAGAGCCGTGGAGGCAGTCAGCTATTCCTCCACGTTCTTCCCAGAGCAGAAGAATTGGGGGGGGGAGATACACACAAGGAGAGGAACCCTCTTTTCCTAGGATAAGGGAGGGCCAAGAACGAAGATGCTAACCAACCCCCCAACTCCCAAACCACTGCTAAGGTTAAGGATTTGGTCAGTGAATCAATAAGGTGGGTGATGAGAATGTGATGGGGGAAGAGGATGCTGGAAACAGGGGTGTCCAGCCACACCGTCTCCCCAGCCCTCAAGCAGAACAGACACAGGTGGGAGGAGGGCAGTAGCGGCTGAGGCCGGGGCAGGGGCAGCAATCACTGGTCAGCTTCTCCGAAGACGTCGTTCTGTTTGCGCTTCATGTTCTCAAAGTCAAAGGCCGAACCAGCCATGCGTTTGTAGATGTCTTTAATGTCATTGCAGGTTGTCTCAAAGTGTGTGGTGGCATCATAGGAGCACGAACAGAACACCTGGAAACAGCCAGAGCCCAGGACCTGGCATGAGTTGGGCAGGAGCCCTGGATGGGCAGCCAGGAGCTGGGGCCTGGACAGGCTGCTTACCTGGCTCTCAGAACCATCATCAATGGGCTCATACAAGTCACTGATAGCCACAAACCTGAGGAACAGATGGAGAGGAGACAGACTTCACTACAGGCCTTGCCTCTCTTTGTCCTCAGCCATAGTTCCTGGCCTTCCACCCCCTCTCCCTTTGGGGCTCATCCCAGTCCCTCACTTCTGGTCAATAGGCTCCAGCAGCTCCAGTGCTGGCTCCACCTCCTTTTCAGGCTCCGTGGTCTCCACTGTAGTACTGGCAATGGCAATGTACTTGCCTTGCGCCGCCACGTTGTGTGCGTAGGAAATCATGCACACATAGATGTCTGGCCAGAGGAAGCACCATGTTAATGCAGACCAGAGGCACCGGCCACATGCAGAGACAGCTTCTAGGTACCAGGCACAATTCTGGCCTGCCTGCCCCTCTGCAGCCCCACGTAGTAGGCAGCATCCAACATGTCACATTCACAGAGAAGAGTTCAAGCCACCCAAACCCTAGGGCTCTTAAGTTGTGACTACAACATTGGTCCCATTTTTTTCTGTGGAGGGAGGGATCAGGCAGGGTGCCTCAAGGAGAACACACCAGAGGAGTTAGTTATACCGTGGTCTGGCTACCTGACTTCCTGTTGACCTGGTTCTGGGGGATGATGATTTGGCAGGAGTTGGCATCATTGGTGTTCTTGATGGGGTGGCTAAGGATACAGATGATGCGGATAACCTGGCCAGCCTTGCGCACGCGGTCTGGGACGTAACTGGGGTCACAGATCAGCTGCTTGCAGCGGGCCACCTGTTAAGGCACCAGAAGGCCTTGCTCTTGTCAGATCACTCTCCTCAGTGCCTAAGGGGCTGGGCCCACAGTGAGGGTGGGCAGCTCCAACAGGGTACTCCTCTGATCTGTCACCTCTGTCCCTCCCGTAGCACACGGCCCTACCCTACAGTTCAGGAAAGTGGGCCCCAACACACAAAGCTGGGCAATCCCCCATGCAGAGACACTGTAACCAAGAATAGTTTCTGGACCACAGACATAGCATATGGCCTTTTTTTTTTTTTTGAGACAGACTCTCACTTAAGCCACCCTGGGTAGAGTGCTATGGCATGATAACTCACAACCTCAAACTCTTTGGCTCAAGCGATCCCCTTGCCTCAGCCTCCCAAATAGCTGGGACTACAGGCACCCACCACAATGCCCAACTAGTTTTTTTTTTTTTTAATTTTTAATAGAGACAAGGTCTTGCTCTTGAACTCCTAAGCTCAACCAATCCACCTGCCTCAGCCTCCCAGAGTGCTGGGATTACAGGCATGAGCCACCACACCTGGTCCAGCATATGGCCTTTGAGAGAGACCTCTCACCAACAGTTGTGGCTCCATATATTTCTTTTGGACCCTGATTCCCAGCTCCATGGTTCTCAGAGTCAAGCTTATTGGGAACAGAGGCCCTAAGGTAGCCAGGCCAGGCCCCAACCATGGTGACCATACTGCATAGGGGAGACTCACCTCTCCCTCAGACTTCACACCCACCACCTTGCCATTCTCCATGATAATATCGTCCACAGGCTTATTCAGCATATACGTCCCTCCATAGATGGCACTCAACCTGTAGGAAGGAGGATGATGGTGAAGGCCCCTTCCCAGGATAAATGGGGACCAGTTCTACTGTACTACTCTACCAGCACAGTGCAGAGGCTTCCTAAGGCTGGCAGAAATCAGGAGACCCTGTGATTCATCCCAGCTCTTATCACTGCCACAAACTCTGGCCCATCTCAGCTTGCTGCTTTTTCTCTAGAGCTGCCCTCATGAGTGTGGCATGAGGGAACAGTTAGCTCCACACAGAAAGAACCTAGGGGACCAAAATGAAACTCTCTGAAAAATGACCAACTCCCAGTTAAGCCCTGACTCAAGGTTCCCAGGTCCTGGGCCCAGTTCTGGTGCTGCAGGGAGCTAAGCAAGCCACGTTTATGAAGACCTGGTTCTTTGACTTACCCTTAGCAAGTTGGGTTCTGCCCCTAGTACCCTCAGATGGAGTGAAGTAAATGAAGACCACAGATTGGAAGTATGAAATTATACAGAAATGCTCAATGGGGTCATTTCTGTTTTTGGTCTTAGTCTAAATTAGTCAGTAATGCCAACTCAAAAAGGCTATGTCCTCACCTTGCAAACCCCTGAGGCAGCTCACCCAAGCCATAGAGAGGGTATAAATATGGGCTCTTGCCATATCGAGCCAGGGACTCGCTGTACAACTTGATGCGGTTAATAGTCTCAAGACAGGGCTGGTCCAGGTAGCTGGGGGGACAGGGTCAGGTGAAATACTCTAATAGCAACACCCCTGGCTCACCCCCACCTACCCAGGTACTAGGCCAGTCTTCCCACCACCCTGAATGGCCTGGGGAAGATGTGAGTCAAATGTAGAGAGACATGCTGGGTGGGCGGCAGGAATAGTAGGCAGGTGGGGGGAGGGCGGGGGCAGGTCAGGTGAGGGGGCCGCCGCCAGCTTCCCCTCACTCATCAGTGCGGTAGAGCGCCAGGGCATGACCAGTGAAATCGATGACATCTTGGCCCAGGTCAAACTTCCGGTAGACATCACGCATGCTGGTAGTCTGGGGGTCAACACCCTCAAAGGTCTTGGGGTCATTCTCATCAAAGTTTGCCACAAACACCAAGAACTTCCGGAAGCGCCGTTTCTCAAACATGCCCATCAGATCTGAGGAAGGTGGTATGAGGAGACTGTTGACATCAGTAGAACATGAAAGTCTCTTTCCCAGGAGAACAGGCCAAAAAGCAGGTGCCCTAGCTCCCACCTGAGCTATAGTGTAACCTGAGTTCAATCCCTATACCCTGTCGGCCTCGGTTTCCCCACCTGGAGGTTGGGCTAAACAGGCTCTGAAGACCTTCCTGGCTCTAACACACAGGGATGTCTTGGGGGTCCAGAGAGGCCCTGCCAAAGGCTGAAGTCTTTCAAAAAGTAATCCCCCTCTGGGCGGTGCCCATAGCTCAGTGAATAGGGTGCCAGCCACATACACCCAGGCTGGCAGGTTCAAACCTGAACTGGGCCAGCTAAAAAAAAAAAAAAAAACAATAACAACTGCAACAAAAAAATAGCCAGGCTACTTGGAGGCTCAGGCAAGAGAATCACTTAAGCCTAAGAGTTTGAGGTTGCTGTGAGCTGTGACGCCATGGCACTCTACCCAGGGTGACAGCTTGAGACTCTAGTCCTGTATGAGGAATATGACTTTGGGCAAGGGGGTACCCTACTCTGGACAGGTACCTTGCTAACTGTTCTGAGAGGGGTCTGCTTCCCCCACCCCACAATTCTGTGGCTCAGGAAATCCATACTCACTGGAAGCCAAGGCCTCGGTCTCAGTAGAGGGCACTTTATAGATCTTGCCCCCCTTGTAGACAAAGCTGCCCTCTACCACCTTGAAGTCCAGGTAGCGAGTCACCTCTGTATACAGTAGCATCTTTACCAACTGCCCTGTGGGAAAGAAGGGGCATCATCAGCACAGCTTTCCCCAGAAGCTCCAGCTAGCCTGGCTGCTCCATCTCTGGAGCCTGACCATCCCCTCGTCTTCCCAATCACTCTCAACAATCCTTCCTTCATCCCACTCACCATTGGCCATGAGGAATTTAGGGATCAGGTCAACATTCCAGTCTCGGCCCCGGCCCATCGACTCAGGGGGACCCTCCAGCAACTGGAAACGCTTATATAGCTGTAAGCAGAAGGAAAAGAAATAGACATGCCTCAAAGGACTCCCCCTCCCTCCACCACCCTCCTGTCCTGAAAATCTGGGAATCTGCTTCAACCCTATGCCCCCATGCAAGAGGTTAATGGGGAAGGGTCCAGGCAGTCTCACCTCCTCCAGAGGTGTAATGGAGGAGCTCTCGCCCCCATAGTAGGGGTTCCGGTCCATGTGCAGCACCTTCTTCCCATTCACAGACATGATGCCTGACAGGATGCATTCCTGGTGGGGGGGCAACATTTGCTGCACTCCCACCTGCCCACGTTCCCACCGGCAGCCATAATCTGTTCCCCCACAGAACACGTGCCCCAATGGACACCTCCGTCTACCCCCAGCTGGTCCCCTAATCTAAAATTGAGGGCCACAGCTTCATGTGACCACAATCTCCTTTCTAACCTTGCTGGGCAAATAAGTGAACAAGGAGGAGAGAGAAATAACAAAGGCTTTGAGGGAGGCAGAGCATCCACTGCCAACATGCCAAGAAAGTCATCTATCTCCGCAGAGCACACAAAAAGGCAGAGAAAACACAATGAGCCATAGAGGAGACCCAGATACACGGCAAAAAACACCCAAAAGGAAAGCAAAGAAAGGCTTAGCACCATCCTTGAAATCTCAGGCCCCACCCTGGGCTGTTCTTTCTTCAAATAGCAGGAACCCCTGACCCTCCCGCCGCCATGTCCATGGGAGGGGCGTCTAGACCCGGACTGAGGAAGAAGAGTCTCTCAGATGAACCCGCCAATGCGGTTTGGGGGGAAAGTGGAAGATCAACACCCTCACTGTCACTAGCCCAAGGACAAAGGCTGCAGGACTCAGCCTGAGGTCTCCATGGGAAACTGGGGTGGGGTAGAGGGAATGCAGTCACTGCCCTCTCTGTTGCTTCTTCGGGAACATTCCCTCGATCCCCTAGCCCCACAAGAAATGCGGCAGGCAGGATGAGGGCTCACCCTGGGGAAGCCCCTGGACCCCAGATCCTTGTACTTTATCCCTACCGGGAATATCGCAAGATGGAGGGGATGCTGGGCGAGTGATGGGTGGGGGCTGAATGGGCGGGGTTGGGGGCACCTGCCCAAGCGGGGGTGCGTTTTCCGGACCAACACGCAGAGGTAGGGAAGATCGGAGGGGGCCAGGATCCGGAGAGTCGTGGGGGAGGGTAGAAGGGGGACCCCTTCGGGGAGACGGAGCGCCAGCAGCTAGGAGAGACGACGTCGCGGGGGGGGGGGGAAACGGCGAGGTGGGCACGGCTCTGGCTTTTCGGGACCCGAACGCAGAAGATGGCAGTGATGGGAGGATGGGGACAGCGGCTGCATCATCGCAGAGCGTAAGGAGGGCACGATGCAAGGCCAAGACCGCACTTACAGTGAGGCCGGTCCCCAGCACGATCACGTCGTATTCCTCGTCCATGGTCAGGGCTCGTTGTCAGCGCCCACTCGGCTCCTCCTCCTTCCACAGCAGTAGCTGCCGCCGCCGCAGCCGCCGCACTGGACCAAAGATGGCGGCACGTCCGACGCTGCCCGACCCCTCCGCCGCGTCAAAGAGTCCCGCCCCCTTCCACTGCCCTGTCGCGCCCGGCTGGAGCCACCGCCTTCCCGGCCCTCCTTCCGGGAGAGCTACCAGGGTCGCAGCCACAGTAACAGTACGCCTCCGCGGGCGACCCTATTCGCCAAGGGCCTAGAGAAGAGCGGGGCGGGGCGGCAGCTGGTGCTGCGACCCGAAAGGGATCCGTGCGCGGGAGCTGCGCGCTCTCCCGCCCCGCCCCGCCCCGCCCCACCCCCGGGAGGCTCGCGCGCGCTGCTGCGGCAACCGGGGACGGTACCCCACGGACCCGAAAGCTGCTATTGTCACCAAAGAGCTGAAGCAAAAGCACCACCACGTTGCCCTGACCGCCCCTTCCCTATTCTAACCGGTTAGGGGCTCAGTTGGCTAAAGACCTTCCCCGCCTCCCATGCTTGGCCGGGCTGGGCCACATCTGGCCGCTTCTTCCCCCATCCCTCAGGCCAAAATAAGTGGTATGAGACCCAACACATGGCAATCCGTCTTTATTTTATTAGGAAGGAAAAAACCGAGCACCCAAGTCTCTTGCTAACATGCCAGAAACCCAGTGAGCAAAACCTGCCCACCTGTCCTGGTGGTCCCTTCCCTCTCAGGCCACAGAAATAAACCTCAGGGTATTGCTTGTTAGCACAACATCACAAAAAACGATAAGCAGCTTGGGACAGAGTTTAGTACTTCCACATCCCCTAAACTCAGGGAGCCCCATAAACCTCAGGGAGTTAGCATCTGCTACACAAAAGCACTATAAACAGCAATAGATAATAGTGAAGAGACAAGAATAAATAAGGAAAAAGGGAGAGGGAAAAAACTGGACTGAGAAACAATGTTCCCCACTCCTCACAATGACTGGGCCTGGGAGATGTGTCTACTATCTATGCAGAGTATGTACACCTTGTTGGTAGGGAGGCAGCCCCGGAGAAGACCCTCAGTGGGCTGAAGAGGGAGCAAGACTGGCTGAAGGGAACTTGGGGTTCATGCTATGGTAGGAAGAGGGGAAACTCTTCAGTCCAGGGTGCCATAGATGGGAAAACAACAACCTGGACACCATCATGCCCCCAACCCTTCCCCACTGGCACAGGGTCACACGATCTGGGTCAAAGAGATGGTGGAGCCCTTGTGGTCATCAAAGCGATCCATGGTCTTGAGGCTGAGGATCATATGCAGACCATAGGTGAAAATGAAGAGCATGAACAGGGAGGTGAGCAGCCCCATCCAGATGCCTGGAGAGAAGAAGCCTGCACAGTCGCTGGCGTAGGAAAACTGCTCACCTGTCACATTGAAAGCCTGGATCTGGGAACACACAGATGCAGTTCAGAAAAGACCATGTGGCCCCACAGACAGAAGGTCCAGCAAGGACTGAGACAGAGCAGCATAGCTGAAGTGATGCAGCCACTCTTCAGGCCTCTCCTCCCCTCCCTATTGGGGCTCTGCTCCCATCACCCCGGCTCTCCCACCTGAAGCTGGGCCCTTCCTGCTCCACACCTGGAAGTCGTGAAGAGTCACCTCCCAGGATGAGGGCTGGGTGCGAGCCACAAGGAGGCTGCCTTTCTTGCTATCACTGCTGACATACTTGCAGTGGAAGGAGTAGATGCTGGGCCCTGTAACCTGAGAAGCATTGAAGTAGACAACAGAGCCATTGCTGTGGATTTCGAGGTGCTCCATGGTAAACCATTTCCGAGCAGACACTGGGTAGAAGCGGTTGGCCAGGATGAACCTGGAGAAGGAGGCAGGGATATAAGATAAGATCAGGACAGTGGAGCCACACCAGCCCACCCACATCTGAAGCACCTCCAGGACTCACTTGAATGTCACTGTAGTACCAAAGAGCTGTTCATAGGTCAGCGAGAGTCTGTAGGGCCAGAGTAAGAGGCACACTGTCAGGCTGAGAGGGCCTTGAGTGCTTTAGAGGAGCAGGTCCCTTGAGTCTGCTCCTGACTAAGCTTCCCCAGGTCCTTGCAGCCTCCAGAAGAGGCAGTGTCCTCACATGACAGGAAAACTGAGGATTCAGTCACATCGCAGGTCAGGAACAGAGCTGGGAGCAGCACCCAGCTCTGGAGTACAGCTTAGGACTCCTTTCTCTGAGCTCCTTTGTCTTCCTCTTAAAAGTTACTGAGGTGCCAAAAACAAACAAATAAACAAAAAAAAAAAAAACCCAAAACATACAAAAAGACAAAAGGAGTGTATCCACTGAACGTCTTTTTATAACCTTAAAACATTTAACCACGTAAATGTGTAGGAACACATTACCGATTCATAAATAAAGTTTAAAATTTAAAAAAAGTTACTGAGGTGCCTGGATTGGGTGTTGGGGGTGAAGGCAAACATGAAGGCATGGAGCCCTAAAACTGGCTCAAGTAACTAGCCTGGCAATTGCCCAGATATTGTCCCAGAGGTTTTGCTCAAGGGGGAGGTGACAGGTTCTCAAGTAACTATTAGGTCCCAAGCAAAAACTAGCAATCACAGGGAGGCAGAGCTCTGAGCAACACCCTCTCCCATAGCCTACTAGTAGCCCTATACCATGATGTGATACCACACATATTTCAGGGTGACTATACCCCACCAAGACCACAGCTATCCCTTTCCCCAATACACATACCTGATCCCAGCTCCCCACCTCAGGCCCAATCCACACTAGCAGGAAGGTCACCTGTGGTGGCACAGTCCTCCCCAGCCTAATGCCCTTACCTGGCAATGGAGTCATTCCAGGAGGAGCCAGTCAGGTTGAGATCCTGCACCCCAAAGGTGAGGGAGGTCAGGTCCTCCAAATGGCTCTTGTACATTACAGAGAAGTTTTGGGCCCAGAATAGGATGCGGGGGGCAGTGTCATTATAACTCACAGGGGGATGGATCACATCTGGTGCAGGCTGTTTTTGTAGCAGCTGGCGTCCTAACCCCCCAGCCACCACGGCTACATCACGGGCCACCTATGGAAACACCCAACAAGCCTTTCCTCAACAGTAAGTCCTGACCCAACTGTCGTACCCTCCCTCCCCTCCCCACCAGCACTTTGTCCATCATCTAGAAGTCCCAGTGGTCAAAGGTAGCCCTTCCTCCAGGAAGCTTTTTCTGCTGGCCCCTAAGCCCTGATGATATCCTAGTCCCTCAAACTTGTGATCACTTGGACTTTGTGTCCAAGTATACCACCCACATGGCTTACAGGGTGAGACAGAAAGCTGCCCCGGAAGAAAGCAGTACCTCACTGCTCATCCTAGTCCTCTCCAGAGTCAGCCCCAAAGAATTGCTCCACAGGGGTCCTCTGCCTGCTTTTTCCCCAACCCTGGGAACCCCAGGGGGACCTGACTGTGGCATGCCCCTCTACCTCTAGGCAGACTCACTACACTGCCTCTCCCCACTGTTCAAGAGCCCCTGCCAGAAGAGCACATACCCTGGAAGGGCGGATGGCCGTGAGGGCCGCTGTGTATGGGACATCTTCGGACTTGAGTGTGCTCAGCACCTGCCCAATGACCTCATCTGAGGGATGGGGAAAGCAGACACCCAGGTCAACAGACAGCTCGCTTAAAGGAATACTCCCCACCATCTTCTTTCATTTATTTATTTTATTTATTTTTTTTTTTTTTGAGAAAGTGTCTCACTATGTTGCCCTCGGTAGAGTGCCATGGTGTCACATCTCACAGCAACCTCAAACTCTTGGGCTTAAGCAATTCTCCTACCTCAGCCTCCCAAGTAACTGGAACTACAGGTGCCCACCACAACACCCAGCTATGCTTTTATTGATTGACTGATGAGACAGAGTCTCAGTCTCTCATCCAGGCTAGAGTGCCATGGCATCAGCCTAACTCAAAGCAACCTCAGACTTCTGGGCTCAGGTGATTCCCCCACCTGGGCCTCCCAGAGTGCTGGGACTACAGATGTGAGCCACCACACCCAGCCCCCACCATGTGCATTACAAATCTTATCTAGGCCAACTGAAAGCAGTGCACTTTTTTTTTTTTTTTTTTTTTTAGACAGTCTTACTTTGTTGCCCTCGGTAGAGTGCCATAGCACCATAGCTCACAGCAACCTCAAACTCTTGGGCTGTGATTCTCTTGCCTTAACCTCCCAAGTAGCTGGGACTAGAGGCACCTGCCACAATGCCCGGCTATTTTTTTGTTGCAGTAGTCATTGTTGGTTAGCTGGCCCGGGCCGGGCTCAAACCCACCAGCCTCAGTGCATGTCGCTGGCGCTGTAACCACTGTGTTATGGGTGCTGAGCCCACTTTTTCTTTTTTTGAAACAGTGTCTTGCTCTGTTGCCTGAGCTAGAGTGCTGTGGCCTCATCATAGCTCACTACAACCTTAAACTCCTGGGCTCAGCCTCTGAAGTAGCTGGGACTACAGGTACATGCCATTATACCAAGCTAATTTTTCTTTCTTTTTTAAGACATGAGGTTTCACCATATTGTTCGAGTTGGTCTCTAACTGCTGGCCTCAAGTGATACTCCTGCCTCAGCCTCCCAAAGTGCTAGGGATATAGGCATGAGCCACCACCCTGTTTGAAAGCAGTGCTTTTAGGCCAGGTGTGGTGCCTCACGCCTATAATTCTAGCACTTTGGGAGGCCCAAGAGGGAGGAGCACTTGAGACTAGGAGTTTGAGGTTGCTGTGAGATGGGCTAATGACACGGCACTCTAGCCTGGGCAGTAGAGTGAGATTCTGACAAGAAAGAAAAAACAAAAAAGAAAGACAAAAAAAAGAGGAAGTGCTTTTAATTTCTATTGAGGTTCCTTAAGAGGAGCTATTTCTCATCCCACCCTCTCCCCCAGCCTCTCCTGGGACCACTGTCATTACCTTAGCACTACCTAAGGTGGTGAAATGAGGAAATATATGTATAGAAAATGTCATATCCACCCACAGAAGGTTTCCAACTACCTTTCCACAGCAATAACTGTGTTTTATGGCAAAAAATCCTCAGAATTGTTTATTGATGCTGTCTGAGGAGAAACTACCTCTCTAAGCACCCACACAGTAGGCTACATCTGCCAGCTGGACAGGAGTACAGCCAAGGACCCCACAGAGCTGCCCAGGAGTGAAAAGGGGCCACAGAGCTGTGGGCCAGCTCTCTATGGCCCCAGCCCAAGGGCTGGATAAGGACATGCATCCTCCCTTACTCACTCACCATTGCCTGTGAGAACTTCCCTAGGTGCCATCAGACCGGAGCTATGGAAGAGACAAAGTGTCAAAGACTTCAGGTGGCCTGGGCCAGCTCTTTATTGCCCTCCACCCTTCTGTCCACCCCCAGCTTCTCCTCACTAGCCCCACTAACAGAGCCAGCATGCTCACCCAGGATTGTGCTCAGCTTTCCTGTACCTTTGCTTACCTCAGCACCCCTGCCTGGGACCCTATAACTGTTCTCCCCAAGCTCTGTGCACAGGGCCTACCCCCGCCTTCTCTCTGGAGGGCCACAAAGCCCAGATCGGTGCTTGGCACCTACTCCTGAGTCACAGACTGGCAAGAGATCCTTCCTGCCTCTTCCTGCATACAGGAAATATGAAGGGGATTCAAGGTGGTGACGAACACTGTCATCTGTGGCTGAACTGTGCCACTAGAGCCCAGAGCCTCACAGTTCACTAAGGCTCAAAGAAGGAGGCTGGGACATGTGCACAATACCTAGCTGTGTAGGGCAGGCGGATGAGCAGCAGGGCTGGGAGGCTGGCATTGAGTTTCAGCTCCTGCAGGGTAGCCAGATCCACATGCAAGGGGCTGGCCCCAAGCTTCTCCTGCAGGTAAGTGGTCAGAGTGCTGACTGCATACCAGTCGACGGCAGGAAGCACCAGTGAAGAGGGGGCCAGGTCCAGGGCACTCTAGGGGCAGGAGAGAGGCAAAAGGTTGAGTCAGCCAGGGACCAGAGGCCTGGTAGAATCCCCTAAACCTCTGGCAGATCTCCTCTGGAAAGCCACACCAGGGTCTCCTCCTGAGACAGAAAGAAAATTTCCCACATCCTTGGCCCCGGACACTCAGGCCCCAGGCCTTTCTACCTCCAAAGCCGGCATCTTTGTTTCCTAAGAACATAGTTCTTATTGTGCTGGGAGAATAGGCACAGAATGGATCCATGGTCTGGGGCTAGGAGAGGACTCTTACCTCCAGATTAGAAAAGGCGCTGTCCTGCTTGTTTCCAAACACACCACCATATGCTGTGAAATCCTCGATGCTTAGCTAATAGGGAGACAGAGTACACATCTCAGGAGGTTTGGTAAGTAACAGGGGTCAGGACAGGGGACAGTCACCTTCCCTGTGCATTCTCAGGGCCAGCAAAATCTCAGTTAAAGTCTGATTTGATCTGGTGGAGTGATATGTTTGGTGGGGGCAGCACTACAAGGGTGGCTCTCTTCCCTCCTTTACTCTCAGGGCAGGGTAAGAAGACACAAAAGGTAGTCATAATGTCATGAAGAGATCTGCAGACAGCTGACTTGTTGTAACCTCTGAAGTAAGAGTCAGCTGCCTTGCCTGAACACAAGAGGAACTGAGGAGGGAAGAGGGAAGCTGTGGAGGAGGGGTTGAGGGCACATCTTCTGGGAAGGAATCAGAAAAAAGGAGAGCTGCCTATGTCTGGTTTAAACGAGATGCTTTTTATTTTTTTGAGGCAGAAACTCACTCTGTTGCCCAGGCTAGAGTACCGTGGTGTCATAGCTCACAGCAACCCCAAAATCCTGGCCTCAAGCAATGATCGTCCTGCCTCAGCTTCCCAAGTAGCTGGGACTACAGGCACGTCATCACCATGCCCCGCTAGTTTTTCTCTTGTTCAGACTGGTCTCAAACTCCTGCGCTCAAGACATCCTCCCACCTCAGCCTCCCAGAATATGAAGATTACAGGCATAAGCCACCATGCCCAGTCTATACAAAACCATTTTTGAGGAGAGTGAGAAGTCCCCACCCCACCTGTTTTTGGTAGACAGGGAGAGAAGTAAAGATTACAGAGCAGGCTGGAGAAACCGAGGAAGTCTTAGAGCTCTCAGGACTGTAGTAAACCCAACCTCATCCCTACAACTTCATCTCTACAACCTACAGATGTTCTGTAACTCTTGCCCTCCACCCACCCAACCCTCAGCTCCCTCTGGCTTTTCCCAGTTAGGCTCAGAGACAGATTTTAATCAGCCTTCCTAATCTCACACTGTTTGGTATATACACTTGCCCAGCCTCCCCTCCCTCTGAGCAGGAACCTTCACTTTGTTTGGTTGCCTGGGTTCCCAGTCTGAAAGCACTAGAAATGCTTCTGGGTCTGTGGGCTTTCTTTAATCGAGAGATCACACACTCCCTGCTCCACAGAGCCCAAGGTGTTCTTACACATTTCCAACTGCAACTGACCTCCCCACTCCTTGTTCCCTGCAGACCACCTCCTGCATCTCCTACCCTTTTCTCTCACGCACTCTGCTCTAGCCACAGCAGCTCTTCCTTGAGCTCACCAAGAGCACACCTTGCCCAGGGCCCTTGCACCTGCTATTCCCGTCAGGAATGTCCTTCCCCTAGAAGCCACATGGCTGTCTCTCTCTCTCTCCCTCTCTCCCGGCCCCCGCCGCGCCCCCCGCCCCCCCCCCCCCCCCCCCCCCCCCCCACGGAGGTCAACC
>CAUYPK010102064.1:0-18046 GCA_963574355.1 Loris lydekkerianus | reverse complement strand
CAGAAGTCCCTTGCTGGCTCTCTGTGTCCTCAAAGGGATGATTGTAGGCAGGTCCCACCGGCCAGAGATGTCTGGAGTCTTGTCTCCCCAGATTCGCCAGGCCCAGTTACAGGGAAGCTGTTACTCAGCTGCCATCTTTCTCTCGGGTTTTTAGAAGTGAGGATCCCAGCTCTGTGTAGTCCTCAGCATCTGCAGGCTGGGGGACGGCCGGGGAGCTCCCCACGGCTGTCCCACCTAGGACAACAACAGTGACAGAGAAGCTTGGGAATGGCATCTTGTTAGTTTTCTCTGATGACCCGGTGACTCAGGGCGGGCTGCTCTTCCCAGGGCTTTGTGGGTGGTGGGGCTCCTGGGAGCCAGTGCTGATGGAGTGGGTCCCCCAGGGCTGCCCAGGCAGCTGGTGGCTGGTCCCTCAGTGCTGTGCTGCTTTACCCAATGAAGCGTTTGTTCACTGTGGGAGCCGTTGCCCTTTGGATGGTGTCCCTAATGTGACAGTCATTTCCCAAGCCCGTCATTGCCGGGTGGGGATGCAGCTGTCCAGCTGCTTGTTTGGTGTGTGTCACCGAAGGTGCTGGCACCTCACGTTGTTTCCATGCACCTTCCTGAGGCCTTTGCTCTTGGCTCCTTTACTCTCTCTGCTGCTCTGAAGGCCCCTGAGGGTGGGTCGTCTGGCTCTCGTCCCTGGCCTGGCTCACTGGCGCAGGGGCTGTTCTCACCTTGTCCCCGTGGTTTCCAACACAGGCGTCTTTCCACACGAACTTTTCCCTGCCCTGGTATTTTAGTTTTCCCTCACTGCCTGCAGATTACAACACACACAGTGGCTTTCAATGTCCCCGGTTTATGTGCTCACAGCCCTGTAAGCCGGAAGTCAGGGAGGACCTGGACCATCGTTGTATACGTGGTCTTCTGGTGACCGAGTTGCCATTCTGCGTGCATGGCTGTACTGCCACCATAGGATTTCACCTTGTGGACTTTGGGGGAGCCACAAACATTCAGACCAGGGTACCCACCAAATATCCACTTACTCCCCCCTCCCCCTTTTTGTTTTTTAACAGAGCTGCGATTTTATTTGATCCAGCAGTGTGCTCAGCTGTACATCTAGCTCCTAGGCCTAGCTGCCTCCCTTGCAGCCCCGGGAAGCCTAGTGACAGGGTCAGCAGCAGTCTTCAGGGAGGGATCATCCTCTCCTCCCCCTTCTCCCTTCCTGGAACAGCAGGGCTGCACTTGTGGGGATAGGGCAGGGAGGCAGAGGTCCTCCTGGCGGTGCTGCAGCTGCTGTGCCAGCCGGATTGTTGACCCCTGTGAACCAGAGAGAGAAGCCCTGCCTGTGTCAAAGTCACTGCCGTGGGGCCCTCTGTTTCTCTTCATCAAACCTCCTCTTCATTTTGTTCAACTAGGAGAAGCCTTCTGTGATTTTGTTATGTTCCTGTTAGCCAAGTTCCCTGAGAGAAGAAGCGGAAGGCGGCTTCTCCGGGGATTTTCGTGGTGGGCTTCATGGCGTCCTTGGTGTGTAGGAAGGGCTCAGCAAGGAGCCCGTGTGGTCTTTGCCAAGGAGTTAGGCTCAAGGAGCTGGTCATGAGGTCCAGCAACCCACAGCCTCCTTTTCCTTCCTGCTTGACCTACCACAGAGTTTTATGTTTATTTTTATGCCCTGGAAAAATTAAGAGGAGTGTCTACCGGGAGGTCTGGCCAAAACTTGACCCTGGCAGAGAAGGTGGGAGCTGGAGGAGGCCACACAACTAAATGTGATGACTCCAGTGGTTTCCACGGGCAGAACAATATCCTGCTCCCAGGGCCTGGCGAGGGCTGCCTTTGATTGCTACAGTCTCGGGAGGGAGCCTCACGGACCCAGGAAATGATCTGTGTTTGGCAAATAAAGGAGAACTTAGAAACGGTGACCTTTTCTTTTTAAGCTTCTCTGAGGACTATAATGATGGAAAATAATTATTAAGTCTCAGTTGGCCCAGGGCCCCTGAGTGGAGATGGGAGAGGGTATTGATTAGCTCAACGGCTCTTTAAAGAGCTGGCTGTGTTTGCCCTCACGCCCCGTGAGCAGACAGCCTCTTTTCTGTCTCCATACTTATTGGATTTTGGATAGCAACGCACACAAATACTGCGTTCGCTGGGTAAATATTAGGCTTACGATTGGATGAAGAGACCACAGAATGCATTTGTCAAATGGAAGGGTGGGGGGAGTGATCTATATTGTGGGGCCCAGACCCAGCTGGGCTGTGACCCTTCCTCCCACCTTCCGCCCTCTGACCTGCATCCTCAGCTCTCCCACCGAGACAGGCCGTGACGACTGTCATCGTGGTGAAGGGAGAAGGCGGTGGCACTGTGACCATGAGTTCCCTGTCCCTCTCTCTCCTCCTGTGCGATATGCTTATTATACACTTAGATTTGAGCAGCTGTGAGTTCGTCGCAACTACACTGAGTCCATCTTCCTTGTCTTTCCCTGCTAAGAGAGTCCCAGGAATAGTATTTTGCATTAATAATAATGGTGTTGATAATCACAGCTCATATTCATGGAGGGCTTGTTACATGCCAGGCATCCTGCTAAATTTTATACAGACTGCCTTTATTCTCATTTTAGAGAAAAACTCAGGTCCCAACAAGAAACAGAACTTGGGTCTGCAAACTGTTGGGTGCTTTGTCGATAAAAAGCTCGCCTCCGCAAATGGCTAACTTAGAGGCCTGCAGCCTCCCAGGCTTCTCTTCTGTAATTAAACTGCAAACCACTTGTGGTGGTGTGGGCCCAGCTATACAGGCAGAGTGTGGGGCAGCATGCCGGCAGCCAGGAGCTTGTAACCAGGGATTGCATTTCTGGGGAAGGGAGCTTTGGCCCCACCGGTGTGGTCTGCAGGGTTCCCACCCAGGATGGCTGGGAGGTGCTCAGACCACATCCTTCTGGTTTGCTGTCTGTTGTCATGGGAGCCCAACTTCCTTGAAGTGCTATTGGTCATGTGCGGATGGCGGCTTTAGTCCATGGTTTTTATGTCTGATCTCCATCTGGATGGGAAACAGGAGAAAACACGTTCTCAGTCCAGAGGGGTTTGTAAATACAGGGCTGAGATTTTCATTAAAATGGGGGGCCCTGTACCATTTCCTGTGGGAGTTGGAGCTGAACCATCGGCCCCGAGCTGCTTTCTTGCCACCTGAGAAATAAGCCAGTTTTTCAGAAAGTGAGAAAGTGAGTATACGTGTGTGTTTTAGGGGAGCCAGCATGAATACAAACATTGATTATTTCTCTAAGCAGATTCTAGGGGCTATCAGAAATCTCATTTGAACTTGAGTTCCTAACCACTCCCACATCTGTCATCAGAGATGGTCTTGGTAAGTGAGCAGTGACTTTTCCTCTTGGATCACTTGTGTGGTCAGCAGAGTGTGGAATATGAGAAAAAGCAAGTCTACCTGGTTCAGGGGCAGGACAGTTAGCTTCTCAGATGTAACATCTGGTGGCACCAGGCAGGTGCTGCTGCTCTGACCCTGTTGTGGGTGCTGGAGAGGCGGTAGGGACATTGTGAGTCCCATATGTCGAGCAGGGGTACAGCCAGAAGAGGATGGGGCAGGGGACCTCATGAGCCAGGCTCTGAGGACACGGCCCCACAGAGAGAGCTCCAAGGAATTTTTTTTTTTTTGAAACAGTCTCACTTTGTCACCCTGGGTGGAGTGCTGTGGCATCATAGCTCACAGCAACCTCAGTTTCTTGGGCTCACGTGATTCTCTTGCCTCAGCCTCCCGAGTAGCTGGGACTCCAGGCACCCATCATGAGGCACAGCTGTTTTTAGAGACAGGATCTCACTCTACCTCAGGCTGGTCCCAAACTCCTGAGCGCAGGCAATCCACCTGCCTCAGCCTCCCTCAGCTAGGATTCCAGGTATGAGTCATAATGCTTAGCCTGTAAGGAGCATTTTAAGGAGAAAGGAGTTTCTGCTGGTTCTCTGCATTGTGTTTAACCCCTGGGGAGGTTAGAAGCCCACAGTGACCCCAGGTCTCCCCGGTGCTTTGACTCAGGTCCTCCTGGATTGCTGTTTTCTTGTAGCTAATCCTCCGGTCCCCTTTTTAATAGGCATAAAATGAGAGTCCTCCAGGCAAATCCTGCTGCATTACAGCTGACTTAATTCTCATCAGCGTGTTTGTCCCCAGCAAGATGTCAAAAGCTTGGTTTTTTTCACGTAGCTTTAAGTGGATGGGGCTTAATCCGTGTTTTCTCTTATTAGCCTTTCTCTTCCCTGCCTCTCTGGCAGTTTGATGACACATTTGCTCGAGTTCTCTATATTTCAGACATAAAAGAGGTTTCCTGTGTTGGTGTGGTGCGGCTGCTTGCTGCTGCTGCTGCTTCTGAGGGGCACAGCACTTGGATAACCTCATGTTTCTGGGCCCAAAAAAGCAGCGTTGCAGATGTGAAGGGGTAGAAGTTGTGATCATGGGGAGCCCACATTATAAAATGGGGATCCAGTTCCTGGTTCAGAGCAAAACTTTAGTTTCTGTTTTCCTGGGGGTGGGAGAAGCAGTGTATATAAACTCTTGTTGCTATTTTTCCCGCGTGGTAGTCCTGGCATGCTTGCTATTTTTCCTGACTTATTTCACAAAAGCGGACCTTTTAATAATTGAAAGATTATTTGAGCAAAAAGTGAGTTCTCTGTGGATGTCGGGAAGGCCCTCTCTCAGGTGCACGGCTGAAGAAGGATCCCATTTTAGGAGGAGGAATCTCTGTGCCAGAGGTGGCTCTGCCAGGTTTTGGCAGAATATTCCAGAGGCTGTCATATTATGGGATGCACCTACCTGACCGTGGCCTCTTTGGATCATGCAAGCCCTCTGGGCTTCATGATTTTAGAAGTATTGAAGATAAGACCAATGTTCTGTCTGATGACTATTCTTAGCGTTTAATCCGTTTCCCTAGTAACCAGGGAGATGAGCTTGGTGTGTTTCCTTCTGGATTGTTTTCTATGTGGTTATATACGTACATCTTGAAAATTTACGTAGATGCGTATAGGAACTGTAGAGGTGTGTTACCGAGAGAGCGAGATGGGGGAGAGGGAAGGTGGGGAAACGAGGGAGGAGGGAGTGGGAGGAGGCATGAATGGCGCATCCTGTGCACCTTGCGGTTCCTGGGCGGTACTCATCAGGCATGACAGAGGCGGCTCTGTCCTCTGGCAAGGCCTTGATGTTTGTCCATAGGGACTTGCTTTGGTGGGTGATGGAGAGGGTGGTATCTTCTGCTGGTCGCATGTCCCCCTTTCTGGCATCTCCCCTGCCCCTGGCTGCCTTTTCTGACTCTTGTCCTCTCTCTGGGTCCTTCCTGCGGGCCTGCCTGGTAAGTCCTCTGCTGGGCAGCTCAGAATCTGGCTGTTGCAACTGAAACCAATTTGGTTTCGTTCTCCTTTGAAGCAGCTGGTTTTCTCATCTTTTCCCCTGTGCCAAAGCCCTCTTGTTTGGGCTCATTAAAATGTCCAGTGCTATAACTTTTCTGCGGTCATGTTCCCTAAGCATAGCATGGGTCCCTAACTTGGGGGAATGTGTCCCAGATGTGGGAAAAGCTGCCAAGGGCCCTCTGCATCCAGAACATGGGGCACTGTGGCCCGTCCTTCGGTGTCGTTGGCTTCCCCTGGTGACACATTAATGTGTGCATTTAGATGGGGGAGCCAGAGGCCTCTGGGCTCTGATCTTGCACTCAGGCAAGGGACACCGCGGGGACAGTGCAGAGCAGCACTAGCTTGGGGAGTCAGCCAGATTAAAAAAGAATAAAAAATAATTCTTTCCTCTCAGTTAACTCTTTCAGAGGCCCAGGGATTGCATTGTCAGCACGTGTTTTGACTTTTTCATGGCTGACGCTGGTCATGCCTTGCTCTGTGTGAATGTCTGTGCTGCGTGCATTTCTCTGGCACAGTGGGGGAAACACCATGCCTTCTTTTTTTTTGTTCTTTGTGCCGAGTTTTGTAGCCTGTGGATGCTCATGGGAGGATGGGATGGGAGGACTCAGTGACCAAATGCACAGGCATGTGTAGAGGGAGAGGCCGTGGTAAGCACCCCATGGCTCCCTGTTCAGTCTGCAGCCTGGACAACAGGCCAGTTTCCACCCTGGGCTGAGGCAGCTGGTCGGTGGTCTACCCGGGTTGAGCAAACCGACAGACCATAGTCTCTTCCCTCCACATGACCTTAAACACAACCTGTAGCTCTTCAGTCTCCCAACTGGTTCCCTGCACCCATTGTCCTGGTTTTAGAAAGGGAATAAAGAATGTGTGTGCGAGATAGACAGACGGACGAAGATCATCAAGCGGCCAGCTTGCCGTGAGTTGGTCCGAGTGTTGGCGGAACCTGGATGACTGTTCCCTTCTTGACTGATCCCCGAGACTCAATAGGTTGATCCTTTGCTAGGGCTTTCCCTCTAAATTAGTGGTTCTCAACCTGTGGGTTGCAACCCACAGGTACAGTATTAAAGGGCCGCGGCATTGGGAAGGTTGAGAACCACTGCTCTAAATCCTAGAACTGACGTATTCCCTTCCTGCTTTCCTCTTCAGCTCATGGGGTTTCTCGGGCAGCCGCTGATTTTCTGGCCATGTATTTGCTCCTCCTACCACAAGCAAACATTGCTTTCCGGGCCCCCACAGGAACACAGCAATCTTTTCTCCTTGTGCCCAGGCTGGGGTGTTGGGTGATGTTACAGGTTGGACCAGGGATGCTGCTGCTGGCAGGGGTGGGGAGAATGGAGGTGGGGGTGGCGGGAGCAGGAGCAGGGTGGGGGTAGAGAATGGTATTAGTTTCCCACGTGTAGGCAGGAGCCGCCACCGAGGGTGGAAAGCACGGAGCCTGCAGAGAGGACAGAGCTCTCATTGGATCTTCAGCCTAGGGCCCAGGACACCCAGGAGTTATTAACCTCCTGGGTGAGCCCATGTGTCCTGGTGATGACCAGCTCTCTGGGGGCTCTCACATGAATCCGGGGCTGATTTGCTGGCCCGGCACATCACTCTGGGGGTGGACAGCGCAAAAAGTACACCTAGTGATAATGTGTCGAAGAAACGCCATCAGCTCCTTCTGCCACTGATGGGTTTGCGTTTTTTTTTGCAAAGGACCTTTCCTTGTGGCAGGGCGGGCTTTCGTGATGGATTGTTTCTTTGGCTTAGAAAGAGACACTTGTGATTCTTTTCTAGCCTAAGTCAGCCCAACCCTCCCAGGTAACTGTGGACACCGCCCCCCTCCCCACTTTTGCCTGCTTCCTGGGAGGGCACTAGGTGCTTTCTAGTCTGCGTACGTCACTCTTGCGCCGTCGTAGACTAGCAAAAGTCTTAAGTTGAAACTCTGTCAGCTGGGGACCACCTGTACTCTCCTCCATCTCTGCATCTTTCTGTCCTTCCTTCTGGCTGTCGTTTTCTCTTCCTCCTGTCATTCGAACAGCCAGACATCTCACATGGACGCTTCATCTAGGCGCCGGGGTCACCCTCATGCCCAGTTTATAGTCTTCTACTTCATTTTCCTTTCTCTCCTTTCTAGCAGGATGAACCTCCTGTTGATATTGTTGCTGATAAATGGTTTTATGCTTGTTTTCCGGTATTTGAGAAGGGTCGATTGCCCCATTTGTGTCCTGGCCTGCCCTGAAGGCCATCAGCTCACGGCTATTAGGTGGGTGATAAGGATGAGGCTGGTAGGTGGGTGATAGGGTGGCTGTTTGCTGGGCATCACCTTGGAGTCCAGCAAAATGAAGTGGCCCATCCAGGGACTGTTTGGCCTTATTACTCTCGCGTTAATGGCTTTACGCTAATTTGCTCTCATCAAACTGCTTGGCATATCAGTACTGTCCCACAGTGGCCTGGGAACAATCTTGATTTGTCACTTAGTAACTTAAATTCAGTTTGTCCAAAGGCCAGCGTTGTAGGGCCAGAGCCCTGCCTGAGCTCTCGTTCTGAGGCAGGCTCAGCTGCCCTTGGGAATTGCTGTGCAGCTTGTAACTTAGGAAGAAAACTCATGTGTACTTCCAGGGGCACCACTGCCAGGGCCACCTTTGCTTTTGGGGATCCTACGAGCTTTTGCCTTCCTGGGTACCTTCCTTCATAAAAAAAAAAAGACTAAAACTTATATTTTATAGCTGTGTTGGTAAGAAAGATGAAAATGATCCCAGCTGGATTCATTATTATACAGGGTGACCATAAAGTTATTGCACACAAATTCATTATTCATTATTTTTCCTCTGATTTGAAAAGAAATTAAAACTTTTTATAGGTTCCTAAAACATTGCTGGGCATGGAACCTCTTGTGTTCACTGGGGACAACTTGTGTCCCTTGGTCCTGAGGCCACTGCAGATGGTTGGGTCAGAGACTCTGGTAGAGCCTCTGGAGTATCCCACCTTTTCTTTTATTGATCAGTCAGAAGAGATGGAATTCATTCTCTGAGGTTGGAACTTTGATAAGTTTGTGGCACAAATAATCGGTAGAGTCCCTCATTTTGTTCACAACACGACTCCAGGATTAGTTTCTGAAAGAAACATTTAGACCCTAGAATCCTCAGGGTGATAGAGGTAGACGTTGGAGAGGAGAGAGTTTTGTATGACAGGCATTGTCTAGGTGGAAATCTGAGCTGGCTCTGAAGAAGTACCTTCTGGTGTGCCCTAGAATCCCTTCCCTAGGATGGGATGTTAGTCCCATTAAATTATCAATCAGTTGACTTTGAACTCATCATTTGTCCTGGAGAGGCCTGACGTAATCGGGCAACCCTTAAAAGAGGGACTGAGCCCTCACTGAGATCAGAGAATTAAGAGCGGCATCTCCTCCTGGCCTTGCGGAAGCAATCAGCCATGCTGTATATTGCCCATGGAGGGGGCCACGTGGCAAGAACCTAAGGGCGGCATCTGAGAGGCAAGAGTGGTCACCAGTCAGAAGCCAGCAAGGAATTGGGGATCTCAGTCCTACAGCTGCAAGAAGCTAAATTCTTCCAACAACCAGTGTGCTTGGAGGAGGACTCTGATCCTCAGAGGAGACCATGGCCGCAGGCACAATCTTGATTTCAGCCTGTGAGACTGAGCAGAGGACCCAGCTTAAACCTGGACTCTGGCTCCATGGAACCAGAGAGGAGAAAGGAGTGTTGTTTGAAGCCCTGGATGTGTGGTAATTTGCCATGCAGCAACAGAAACCTTATATAGGCATGCCACATGTCTCAATTTGGTTATCTGCTTTGGAATTTAGGTTTTTAGAAAAAAGAGAAAAGGGAAAGATGTCAATCCCACATACCCATGGCAGGAAGTAGAAAAACATTTCTTTAGAAGCAAGCTGCTTCAATACCTTCTCAGCTGCCAAGTCCTCATCAAGCCCAGAGAAGTTTAATAATTAATTCTGCTCCAAGCAGCAGAGCAATGCTGTGGATAAAGCCACGTTTAAAAAGAAAAAAAAAAAAAAAAAAATCAAATGGTTAGAAAAAAAATCGAATGCATTCTTCAAAGCCACAGCGTTTCTTTTGAAGTGGTTCATGTGCTATTTGCATGCTATTTCTTTAGCATAAAAATGCACAGGGATTTCCACTCTCACCAAAAGCTTGTCCCCCTCCCTTGCCCACCCTCCTTGGAGTCACTGACTGTTTCCCCGATTCCACTTTTTCCAGCAGGCTTGGTTTGGGCTGAATACCCTGGTAAACATTTCCTTTTAGGAAGCTGTATCAGCCTGGGAGGTGGCGATTATCAGGAGGCAGAAAAGCTGTTTTCAGAAATGGTTTGCAGTTTTAAGTTTCAGATCCTGCAGTTGAGGTCCCCAGGGATGGGCAACTGAGAAGCTCAGGAGGAGGGGCTGAGGCTGAGGGGTTGAGGGAGACCATGGCCGTGAGTGTGGGAGGGAGTCTGGGTGGGCCTGCTTGCCCACCGGCGCCCCA
This sequence comes from Loris lydekkerianus, assembly GCA_963574355.1. Lineage (NCBI taxonomy): Eukaryota > Metazoa > Chordata > Mammalia > Primates > Lorisidae > Loris > Loris lydekkerianus. The sequence continues at coordinate 8,193 of CAUYPK010102064.1, read as the reverse complement.
CCAGCATCCGGCTCCCGGCTCCCCATCCCACACTGGCAACCTTTGGCTTTGCCCGAAGTGGTTTAGGAGACAAACACAGAAGCCCTCTTGACTTCTTAATTTTTTTCTTTTTAAAGCTAATTTTCTCTCTTGATCTCTTGTAAGTTAATGCTTGTCTTTGAGTCCCTCAATGCTGATTTCTTGGTGTCTGATGGTTTAGTGCCTCCAAAGGGCATCTGTCCCTTCTGAGCACCAAACTCTCTCCATTGTCCCATTTTTCATGTTAGGCCATCTTTCACGATAGTCCTAACATTTGCTGGTTCTTCTCTTGCTGCCTGGAGGTTGATTTTTCAGGTGGGGCCCTTGCCCCACAGAATCTTGCATTGATTTCCGCTTCTGTGCACCAGTGGCCTGTGGGCTCTGTGGGCAGTCACATGTGGGCTGAGAAGAGGTTGCGGTCTGTGGTTCCATTTGCTGGGGTTCTTCTCGGTGAACAGGAGCACTGATTGCCCTGCTCTTTCTGCACACAGCTTGGTGCCTGCTGTGTGCACGTATGCACACGCGTCCTTGGGTCTGCACTGACGGCATTGGTGCCTGCTGTGTGCACGTATGCAGACGCGTCCTTGGGTCTGCACTGACGGCATTGGTGCCTGCTGTGTGCACGTATGCACACGCGTCCTTGGGTCTGCACTGACGGCATTGGTGCCTGCTGTGTGCACGTATGCACACGCGTCCTTGGGTCTGCACTGACGGCATTGGTGCCTGCTGTGTGCACGTATGCACACGCGTTCTTGGGTCTGCATCGATGGCCTCACTTCTTGAAGCCATGTTGTCTCCATGTCTGTTCATGACTCGTTGACCACCCAGGTGGCCTGGTGCCAGAGGAGGGGTGGGATTTGAGACCAGAAGTTCTGGGTTCAAATTCTGTTTGTGCCTCTGATTAGTGCTGTGCTGTCCAGTGAGTCCTTAGCTTCTATGACTTGATTTCAGAATGTGTAAAACGGCAGCTATGTTAGTTTGTTATGGCTGTCAGATTGTTTGGGTGGCTAAAGCAGCAGAGATTTTATTCTTTCAGAGTTCTGGAGGCTGGAAATGTGAATCAAGGTGTGAGTGGGATGGGTGCCTTACAGTAGAACATGATCTTATTTTAGACGGCATGGAGGGTGTCTCTGGCTGTGTCTCCCCATCATCGTCCCTCTGTATGTGTCTCTGTGTCCGTCCTCTTCTCATGAGGACCCCAGTCATGTTGGATTGGGACCCCCCACGTGATCTCATTTTAATGTGACTGATTCTTTAAAGACCCAATCTCGAAATACAAATAGGGCTACTTTCTGACGTTCTGAGAGTTAGGACTTTAACATAAGAATTTTGGTAGGGAGGAACGTGGCTCAGGCCATATAATGGTGCCTGTGTGTTTCCATCAATAGAAGATATTGATGCTCATGTTGATACTATCAGAGAAGTCACATTAGAGATGAAGAGAGAGTTTGTGATAGACCAGGGAGTCTGTGCAGAGAGAGTTGGTTTTTAAAACGTTGAGGTCGACATAGTTCTTTCTTTGCATCTCTATTCATCTTCTCTGCTGTGTCTCACCCCGGATCTGTTGCCACACTGTTCTAGTGCTGGGATTCCTCGCCAGAAGCTGATGGCCACAGGCCGTTGGAGGAGTCACTCCACTTAGTAGCTTGGGCCTGCCTTAGGGCTGCTCTTTTGTTTACGTTCTCTTTTTCTCTCTTTTTTCCCTAGAATCAAGAAAAATCATTTATGATTGTCAAAGCTATAAAGATTGTTGAGGATCTCTTCCCCAGCATTGGTAATAGAAGGCTGGTTTATTTAGTTTTATTTTTAGAAATTGTGGTATGGAAAAGGGAAGGCCAGGGCTTTATAGACTAAAATGGTTTTTATAATCTCGGGTTGCTGTGACTACCAGGGGTATCTTGCTCCCTATCTACATATAATACATTCTTCTGAATCATTTTTAAGGATGATAAACACAGACATATATTTGTGAAAGTGATAGATATTTAGAAGCCAAGGGCTCCAAAGGCTCTACTGCTTTTTGTTGTTTGTTTTTCCTGGATAAAATATGACCATGTTCCACTATAAGGACAATGCTTTGTTGAGGGTTCTGAGCATTGGACACATAATAGGATTGCTTTGAACATTGTTCCCTAAGAATTCATCTGCTGAATATTAATAGGTTTTATATATGGCTGAATACGTGTAGGAAATTCAGGATTAAACGAAACCATGTTCTTTGCTGTGGAATTTCTCAGAGCTGTTGTCTGCTTATGAGTAGACTTTACCGAACACGTTTGCCTTGGAATCTTTTCCCTGGGAGCAGCTCGTGAAACAGGGAACTCTGGGAAATTGTAGTTTAGGACAAAACATGGAGTTGAGGAGATTTTTGTCCATGCACAGAGGCCCACGTGGAGCCTCCGTCAGCCTGTTACATAATGCAGTTTTTGTCACATTTGAGCAAAGAAGGACAATTATTAGGTCACTTTGGACTGTTAGATTCTCAGTATTAGTACATAATTTGAAGACAGAGATGTCTAGCTTCTGAGCAGCCGTTGACAGGGAAGGAAGCAGAGTGAAGGGAAGACCGCTGTTTTAAGCTCTAGGCTGGTGCGTTTCCTGTTGGACTAATATATGCATTTGTTTCAAAGGAAATAAAACCCACACTTCCCCAGGTTGATTCTCACGATTTGTACTGTCACGTACGTGTTCATCTGTGTGAATCCGCACAAGTAGAAAATTAGGTCTACATCAGCTGTTAGGGGTTTGGCTCTTCAATAGTCATAAAACCAAACACTTATTAGTATAAGCAAAACCACAAAACCAATAAAGCTGAAGCTAACAATATTTTCTTCATGTGGTAGGTGATATTTTGCTAAAAGTAATGACCAGTTGCAACGGGCCAGCGGTACCAGCTCCGTTTGGTTCTGACAGCTCATCCCATGAAAGCTGCCCGATGCGGTCAGCTCTGCCAGTGCTGTTCTAGAACTATTTGGAAACCTCTGTCTTCTATATGGGGATCCATGAAATATTCTGGCCTGCAGTTGGCTCGCACTTCCCATGTGTCCGTTGCATCTCCTGTTAGCCCTAAACAATGAAAGCAGCCCTGTCGGGTACCAGCTCCAGCGCACACCCAGGCGCAAACAAAGACGCGGCATGCCAGCAGCAGGATTTGGGTGTAAAGGGGTCACCCTAGTGATCCAGATGCTTGCTATTACTTTCTCTTTAGATTATCATTTGAGTGAAAATATGAAATAAAAATAAATCGTATGAAATTTTCAGAGCTCTGGGAATGTGTCTTGGGTCTCCATTGGAGAAGCCCTGCTTTAGGTAAATGTGGGGGATTGTGTTGGTGAGTTGAAGCAGTTGTTTGTAGCCTGGATCTGTGGAGAGCTGCGGGGAGTTTGTGGGAATTTCTCATATTACACACAACTTTGTATATGGCTGTGCCTATGTGCTGCTATAGATTTCAAAGGGGCACAGATTCTTCCCCTGTCGGCATCGGTACCCCACAACGTGCATTGTAGATCCTCCCAACAAGAGGTGCTGCAGATTTGTCTGCTCCTTCTATCTGGATGGATCTGACTTGCTTTGCTTGGGGGGGGGGGAGGAGGGATAACGGCAAATGTGGCCCAAGCACAGACTTGAAAAATACTTGTCATTGGACACTGAGTTTACTGTGTTAGTGACCTCAGCCTAGCCTGCTGGAGGATGAGAAACTCCATGGAGAAGAAGCAGTGTTTTCCAGCCAGCAGCCAGCTGACCCCTGGCTTCCAGGCGCATGTGCCATCTCAGACCGTCCAACCCTTGGAAGAGCCGCCAGCCGACCACAGATACATGAGTGAGCCCAAGCGGGTCAGCAGCAGTGCCCAGTTGACTGCGAACAACAGCTGGTTGTTGTTTCGAGCCACCAAGTTTTGGGGTGTTTTGTTATCCAGCAATAGGTGCTGAATACACATGCATTTTTATGGGGATACAAATCCTGGCATTTAGTGGATTTCATAAGGGGTCTAACACCCTCCAAAGGGATACCATACAGAAAAGGTTGCCTGAGAAAGACGAGCTGGAGGTTCTCAGACTGTGGAGGAGCCGGAGTGGCTCAGAGTGGATTCCGTGGCTGTATTTTAATGACGTCTAAGACTGGGCCCAGATCAAGAGTAGACTGAGGATCAGAAAGCAAATAACATCATTATGCTTAGGGTTGTGGGTTCTTTTAATTTCCATTATTGTCTGAAGGGAAATTATAATGAGCTAAAAGAGAAGGCAAAATGGTTTGGAAAACTCTGCCAAGCCTCCTCTCTCCGTCAGCCCTGCTGGTGGGAGACCTTGCTCTTTGGAACATGGGCTGCTCACTTGGCCTGGCAGTCAGTGGATTCTCACAGTGCTCTGTCTTTGCAGAGCTGTGTGGTGCTTTAAAATCTGTTTTATGCGATTAAATAGGCTTGATTATGAATGGTAATTTGGCATCAAAAATAGGAGAAAGTTTTATCCCTCACAAAGTAGCTTCAGTAATGATGTACTTATGTAGCTTAAATAGTATAGCTAGAAGTGTTGTGAGGCTTCAGATGAAGGCCGTGAAGGAGATGGGGGGGGGAAGCTGGAAGACGTGGCCTTGGAGGACGGTGAGCTTCAGGGTGGAAAGGTTGAGTGCTTTCCTACTTAACGGAAAGTAGGCTAGGCTTCCCTTTTCTGAGTCTTTCTGGAGCTGGGGCACTTGGGCAGAGAGTTGTGGAATAGGAATCTGCCCATCCTTATGGGTCTCAGGGCTGACACTGATGATCTTACAAAAATCAAGAGGATAGAAGCCAATGGCGGGTAGAGAGTCAAGTGTTTGGCATTAGCTAGAAGGTCTTTAAGGCTTTTCTTTCCTTCCCTGCACTAATCCTTCTCTCTTTTCTCGGGGCCTAACCACTTGGTGGTTACCTGGGTCTTTGCTTTCTGTCTTAGGTGACCTTTTCCTCTTGCTTTGGCGCCTCCAGCTGTAGCATAGGTAAGTTAACTGAATTACTGAACACTGGTCCTGTGCTGCGCCCTGCCAGTAGAGCCGCAAGACACAGGTCCTGTTCTAAGAGTGTCATGCGTGGTTTTTAGGTTGAACTGAAGTTTCTCTGCAATTTGTAAATGTATGAGAGAAGCATGTTTGGGAGGTCAGGGGAGGACTGAAGGGGAAACATTTGATCCAGACGAGGCTGAGTGTGTCCAGGCAGGCCTCTTGGAGGAGAGAGCCCAGGCTTCTTCAGCCAGGATTTAAAAAGTCTCAAGTATGGCATAATTTGCAGCTTTAGAACCTGCCTCACTGACCATGGATGAGATGGGCTGAGGCAGAGTTAGGGATGTGGTGTGGTCCTGGTGCCCTGGACGAGGCAGGAAGGATTGTACTTCAGAAACCAGCAGGGGCCAGCTACCTTGAATCATTCTTCTCCTTGTCTTCAGGGACCCTGACTGCAAACCATGATCTCTGAACATATGGGTAAACTGAGGTGAGGAGGCAGCAGTGATCTGCCTGGTAGATCTGACAGATCTGACTGATCTGCCTGAAGCAGGACAGTCCCCTCCGCCTCAGTGTCTACGTCACTCTGTGTCCCCATTTGCTTCGAGGCTGGCTGCCCATCACCCAGAGCCAGCCCAGCCCCAGGCAGCAGCCTGCTGCTGGGCTCCCTGCAGGAGAAGGTCATCTATTATGTAAGCGTCATCCATATTCTGGCTGCTGATCGGGGGCGACATTTAATTTTTTTTCCATTATGTGGAATAATTTAAGATTGTGTTACGAGTGTCATTATTATGGCAACTTCTCGGTAATAAAAACAGCATCAATTATTTAACATTGCCTTGTGTGTCTGGGTTAAGTGGGAATGGTGAGAGGCAGAAGCTGGGGTGGAGGAGGGGGCAGGTGGGGGAGGCGCCTGTCAGGCCCTCCCTGGCATTCACGTGTCCCAAGTCCCAGGGGCAGAGGGTGGTGGCAAGGGGGTGGGGGGTGTTCCACTTGGGATCCATGTTCCCTTCTCGACTGGTGGGTAATGCTTGGCCTCATCTTCACTGTGGCTGGCAGGGGACACTAATTAATCCCCTGACCTTTTTCTTAGCTTGTCCCCAGGGAATTCTGAGCTGTTGACAAACCTCAATTAAAGAGACTGCACCCTATGGGGCCAGGGAACTCCATCATTAGGCCCTGGTTGAACTAAACCTTGTGAAAAGGCTGCCAGAGCTCCCTGTTCCTTCATTAAAGTGATAGAAGGTGTGCGTGGCTTTGGTGAAGGCCGGGCTTGCCTGGTGAGCATCTGAGGTTGGTCTGCATTGCCTTCCCCAGACAGGGTTGTTGGTAGCAATGACACCAGCCCAGTGGGAAGAAGCAGAGAGCAGGATATGTCACAAACACACCCACAGCGACCAGACTCGGAGCAGATGCACCAAGCTGTTTGCAGTGATCTTGGGGGGGGCTGCAGGGCATGTGGTGCTTTGGCGCTGGATGACACTTCCCCAGTTGTGCTTTGCAAGGTGGGAGGGCTTAGTTTGCTGCAGGCAGCTTTGCCTCTCAGCTGGTGCCCTGGCCTAGTCCTCGTGTGAGCTGTTTCTTTTGGGGCTCTGGAGACATCAGCCACCAGCGCTTGTGTTCCTCCTGCCTGGGACAGCAGACCGCACTGAACAGCACCTGCATTTTAGTTCTTGAAGTTAATGCACATACTGTTTTCTGAAGCCTTTTTGGTTTAATGGAGGCCTGTGGCAAGGTTGCTTTGCTGTCTCCTGCCCCATCCCCTCCTTCCTTCCTTTGCATCAGGCTTTCTTCCCTTCCTTTTCCTCTTTCTTCGTTCTGGACAGTGCTATTCTTCTCTAATGCCTGCTCTTTGGTCAGTTTTTCCAGAGAGGGTAGAAGTTGCTCTGTTTATTCTCAGCCAGAGACTGGCCCCAAACCCATGGAAAAGAAGAATGATAATTTTATCACAAGAGCATGGTGATCTCAAGTTCTGTGGTGGCCCTGGATGGCTGGTGGACACCCCACCCATCCTGTCCCCTGAGCTGGATTTGGAGCAGTGGGTGAGTTGAGGGGATAGTGCTGTGCAGAAGGAAAGGGGGCTTCTTACAGCCTGGGAGGGAGCCTGCAGATTTCAGCACCTTGACATTTGGGAGGCGCACAGTTCCTCTGAACCATCCAGTGCTCCCGGGGCCCACCGGATGCAGTGTGGGAAGGATGGGGAGGGAGTGAGTCATTGGCCCTCCAAGGGGCAGCTGAACAGACTGCCAGGGCGGGTAGTGAAAAGTCAAGAACGGCTCCTTAGTCATGGTTGCCCTGGTAGGGATCATGCTGTCACCTGAGGGAAGGGGCACCTCACAGGACTGTAACAGATGAGTGAGGTAGTGTGGCTAGAGAAGCACTGCAGAGATTATAAAAAAGAAAGAAAGAGAGAAAAGCCCCAGAAATGGAAGAAAAAAATATTAAGACAGAGGGGAATGTAGAGAAGGCATTCCTTCCTGGGGTCTTGGTCCCTCTTGCACAGGCCAGGCTGTGTTTATTCAGTGTCCCAGTAGAAGAGCTCTGTGTATGGACCTGAGGTCCCTGTGCCCAGGGACAGACTCCTGGAGGGAGGGCTGCCAGCCCAGCAGGTGCTTCCTGAGTCTTTATGCCACCACCAGGGACACTATTTCAAAGCCACCAAGGCAGGGTGGGATCTCCATTGGGGCTGTTCCTTGAAATGCCCAGGGTCCTGCTTCTCTGTTCTCACTGACAGTTCAGAGCAGAGGGTGGGGAATGTTGAGAATCCCAGGAAGGAGTCTGAAAGGTGCCCTGGGAGACAGTATCTGTGGGAGAGATGTGGGAAAGTGCTACCAGGCGTGGAGATCTGGAAGGAACTGTCACTGGCATCATTCCAGAGATGCTCCCTGCAGCTCCCACGCAGCACAGCAACCCTGGCCCTTCTGAAGGCTGAAGATGAAATTGAGTGTATGAACGGGGTGCAGGTGGGGGTGTGTGCAGATGGGAGTGTGTACAGGTGGGCACGGGTGGGAGGGGGTGCAGGTAGGTACAGGTGGGAAGGGGCACAGGTAGGAGGGGTGCAGGTGGATACAGGTGGGAGGGAGTGTAGGTGGGTACATGTGGGAGGGGTGCAGGTGGGAGGGAGTGCAGGTGGGAAGGGGTACAGGTGGGAGGGAGTGCAGGTGGGAGGGAGTGCAGGTGGGTACATGTGGGAGGGGTGTGGGTGG
>CAUYPK010102063.1:0-112448 GCA_963574355.1 Loris lydekkerianus | reverse complement strand
TAAATAGGGAATCTTTTCCCTCTTTCATGTTTACATGGATGGAGCTGGAACATATTCTTCTTAGTAAAGTATCTCAAGAATGGAAGAAAAAATACCCAATGTACTCAGCCCTACTATGAAACTAATTTAGGGCTTTCACATGAAAGCTATGACCCAGTTACAACCTGAGAATAGGGGGAAGGGGGAAAGGGAGGGGAGGGAGGAGGTAGGTGGGTAGAGGGAGGAGTATTGGTGGGATTACACCTGCGGTGCATCTTACAAGGGTATATGTGAAACTTGGTAGATGTGGAATGTAGATGTCTTGGCACAATAACTGGGAGAATGCCAGAGAGGCTGTGTTGACCAGTGGGATGAAAATGTGTCAAATGGTATATGAAGCTAGTGTATGATGCCCCATGATCATATCAATGTACACAGCTATGATTTAATAAAAAAAAAAAAGTATCCAAATGGAGTTTCTAGAAATAGAAAGTATAATAACCAAAATGAAAAAAAACATTATTAGAAAAAAAAATAAAAAAAATAAAAAGGAGCAGCTTCCCTCTCACCTCCAGCTTCTCCGAATTTTGATGTAACCCTTAATCGTAGACCATGGAAATGTGTCTGGCCTATCTGCTTAATTGATTTTGGCTTCTGTCCTGTTGCCTTTGTCTTAAATGTCTAAGCCATGTTGCAAAATGAGTAGCCTCTGCAAATTCACTTTTTTTTTTTTTTTCTCCTTAAAAGATATTCTTTTATTTTACTTTATTTTTCAAAAACATTTTATCTGGTGAGATGTCTCAGGTAGATACATCCATATGTGAATCCATCCATCCATCCCAACATCACCATTTGTCTATCCATTTTTTCCTAGTCACTTTTGTGGTTGTGCTCTGTTATTGACTTTCCCTTTTCCCGCCCTCCTGTTTTCACCTCTTTAGACCCTGCTGTTCTTGTCTTTTGGGGGAATATGGCCTTGGGGAATGTGCTGATGAACTTGTGCACACTAAGGTATAAAGGAGATGAGGTTTAAGTGTTTGCCCTTCTTGTGGTGTTTATATTTCTTGCAGGGGTGAAGACATCTTAAACCAGAGGAATGACTCTCTAGTTGTGGAATTTCAATCATCAGCCAGCAGATGCAGGAGGTATTATGTTGGGTATGGGGGCCTTTTCAGAAGCCCAGACTTCATGCTAAATGATCACCTGCCTGCTCCATCCTACATATAGCCACTTTGTGTGTCACACCTGTCTCGTATATTTAGTTGGCTTCACCTGGCAGCAAGCATGTCTGTGGCAGTCTATGTATGAAGTTCAGTACCATCGGTGCTTCAGAGAAGGTTCTACCTACAGGAAAGGGGGAGTGCTCTCATGCATGCATGCAATGCAAGCTTATTTTCTTTCATTTTTACTGTAAATGTTGACATTGGTCTGAAATTAGAAGTTCATAGTAAAATTAGAATTCTCCTGTTGGTTAAAGCCTACTTTGTGCCCATCCATAGCATGAGTTGTGAGTCCTCAGAGCAATCTCCATTTGAAATTCATGAAATGTTTGTGAAAGCTGGCGTTTCATATTACACATGTCCACGAGCAAGGCGGGACTGTCATATCCTCTCCTTTGAACTTGCAACCTGTAAATAAGATTGTCATTCTCGTCTCATGCTTCCCTTCTGCTGGTCACTGTCACCACAGTCAGCCCAGAGAGTTTAGTGATCATGAGGTCAGAACTATGAGCTTCTCAGTTGGCAGATGATTTCAGAGGCTGCAGCCCGGCTTGATATGAAGGTCACACTGTTGGACTCCCAAATCTAATAACTTTGGGTAATGTACTAAGGATGAATTAAAATGCTAATAGGCTCCGTGTTCTGGAGATTTTAACATTCCCTAATCTTAAATTTAAATTAAATGCCTTAGGTGCTGTAGCAGTCTTACCAGAAGCATGTTTAGCATCACCCCTTAGCGAATTTAAAGTGCATTCTGGCCACACCAGCAGAGCTAGGATAAGCAATATTTATTTTACAGTAATTATTTTTGTGCCCCTTACAGCAACATGACACAAATGTTCTTCTTTTTTACTAAAGATAGCTATTTAGCTTTTAAAAAAATCACTATTTTTATAAGTTGCTTTGAATGTACATATCTTTTATGATTAACAATATTTTAATAGCAACACATTAGATTTTTGTGGTACCCAAAGCTATTCCAAAGCCCTTTTTATAGATTACCTTCACGTTTAAACCTTGTAACAACACTATAAACACGCCTGCTTTATAACAAAGACATGGGGGATAGAGAGAGTAAGTGGCTTTTCTGACATCACTTGACGGGTTAGGGAAGAACCGTGGTCAGTGGTTGGTGTCCTGGCTCCCAGCTCAGCATTTACCCCCCAGACCAAGAGGGGATCCGCAGCACAATGATGGAAAGGTCACGCAAGCTGTTCACGCATGCGTCTGATGGCAAGTGAGGACAGTGCTCCTTTTAAGGGTTGTGTGTGTTCTTTCTGATTGGTAGTGTTAGTCTCTTGTTTACACACTGAGGCCAGATTTCTTTATCCAGCCCCCCCCCGCACCCCTAAAATGTGTATTTCCTTTCCTCAATAAACAGGTCACTTCTCCTCACCATTAGTTGAATTAGCCCCTTTATTTTCTCCTTATTAAGGGAAAAAGACACTTTATTTCTTCCTTCGTTCTTCCAGTTATCTGGTGCCTTGCGACTTCATGATTGTATTTTCGGAGAATAGAAATTAATTTTCTTCAGCAAAAAGGCCGCGTACCTCGATGACACAACATAATTCAATTTCCATTCTCCCTCTTCGTTGCCTGCACCCCTTCCTCCTGGCACATTTTTCATAGTTAGGAGGAGGACTAGTGTCAGATACATCAGAAGGAAGAATTGATTCAGTAGTCGTTTGACGACTTGACTGATTAACAGAGATCAGAAGAAGGTTCATAACCGAGAAAGCTACTGCAGCATGGAGTTTTAACAGCTCTTTAGGGAGCTAGTTAATGAAAGAATCACTACAGAAACACAGCCATGCAAGAAAAAAAGAAAGAAAGAAGGAAAAAGAATAGCAACATTCCCATATAACACTCCGAGGCTGTGTCACTAGAGGAAATATGCTCATAATTTCTATTTACACATCACTGTAATTACCGTCTGCCTTAAGATTACTTCCAGTCTTCTGCTGTCATAGTTGCTTAGATAGTTCCTCTTTCACATGTCAGGAAGGGAAAGCTAGTTCTGGTTGGAACTCGTCCGAAGGATTCCCTCCCCACAAGAATGTAATTTTCAGACAGTGGAGTGCGTGGTGCCTGATTAGACAGGCTTCAATCTTCACGTTCATGTTACCATCACAGCTTGTCCAGGGACCAGACTTCTGCGCTCTGAGGAACATCACATCGGGCTTTAGCCTTTAATTTGCGCGTGTGTGGTTATTCTCTTTTCTTTCTCCTGATGCAGTGTCTATGAACCAGATAGAAATGCATTACGGAGGAAAGAACGGGAAAGAAGAAGTCAGGAAACTCAGCAGGATGACGGCACGTTTAATTCCAGCTACTCTCTCTTCAGTGAGCCTTACAAGGTAGATGGGTTTCACCTGTTCACCTCCAGCCCCCACTCGGACCCCCGGTGATGGGGTCAACTGCGGGAGTTGACTGACTAGACCCCAGTTCCTTTGCTGCCTGCTCAGTCCAGGGAAGACAGCTCAGCGGCTAAGTGTGGGGTCTTTCCCTGCAAATCCTGGTGTCTCGTTCATGTGCCTTCACTGGATGTTTCCTTAGTAAAATGTAACTTTTGTTTAATATTGAGATCTGATTGCTGTAATTTTTATCAATAATACAGACTTCATTTCTGGGTAGACTTTCCTTTTTTTGTAGAGACAGTCTCACTTTATTGCTCTCAGTAGAGTGCCATGGTGTCACACAGCTCACAGCAACCTCCAACTCCAGGGCTTAGTCAATTCCCTTGCCTCAAACTCCTGACTAGCTGGGACTACAGGCGCCCGCCACGATGCCTGGCTATTTTTTTTTGTTCTAGTTTGGCCAGGGTCGGGTTTGAACCTGCCACCCTGAGTACATGGGGCCGACGCCCTACCCACTGAGCCACAGGTCCTGCCCTCTGCGTAGACATTTCAAAGTCAATGCCACATGTTTCCTAAGCTCTTAGGAAACAAATATGGATTATCTTAAGATCAGAGTTAAGGGCTAACGAGAAAGAAACTGTAAGATTATCTCTCATTTTACCAAAGTTCAGAAATACAAACTGTCCTCCAAAATGAAACGTCTTCTCAGATTTTGCTAGTATCTTAGGACTGCATGGAGCTATGGGCTATTCGGGCTGGTAGCTTCTTGCACATTGAGTGCCATGTTCCATTTAAACTTCGCTGGACTTCTCTTACCTGTCACTCTGGGTTTTTGACAGGAATATTTATCTGTTTCAAAATTGGAAGCAGACCAGTCCTGACCCAAATCTAAATTTTTAAGAAAAGCTTCCAACAGGACTACAACTAAAAAGAAAAGCAATCCTGGAAAAACTTAATCTCGACTATTTTGTGAAGTTGCGGTAGTAAATTTTCTGATTTCTAGGTAATACATATTTTAGGTGCAGCACAATACCAAGGACAGATTCCTTTTTAATGCTCCCTCAGGCCATGGCAGGCTTCCAGTTCTGGTGGATGACCCAGTGCTGACAGACATCTTCAGAGATGATAAGGATTTTGATTTCATCTCTCAGCTTGTTCTAAATGTGGCACCCTGGCTCCGTGATTGCCAAGGGCACCTGTCCATTATTTCCCATTATTTCTCTTGTCTCTAACAATAGTGTGGATGTGCTTTTCTTTTCTTCAGACTAACAAGGGGGATGAACTCTCCAATCGGATCCAGAATACTTTAGGCAATTACGATGAAATGAAAGACTTTTTAACTGACAGATCCAACCAGAGTCACCTCGTTGGTGTTCCCAAACCTGGGGTTCCTCAGACGCCTGTGAACAAGATTGATGAACATTTTGTTGCAGATTCAAGAGCCCAGCCCCAGCCCTCGTCAATCTGCAGCACTGCATCTTCCACACCAGCAGCTGTCCCTGTGCAGCAGACCAAGAGAGGCACCATGGGCTGGCAGAAGGCTGGGCATCCTCCCTCCGATGGCCAACCACGAGCAAGTAAGCATGGGCACAGGTTGCTGGGCTTGCAGAACTCTGCTAACCCAAAGAACCATAATAAAAAACCTAATCACTATATATCAAGCCCCTCATCCTCATCTTCCTCCTCTTCTTCCAACTCAGCACAACAGGGCTCTCTCAGGACCTTGCTAGGAGATGGTGTTGGCAGACAGCAGCCGCGGGCCAAACAAGTGTGCAATGTAGAAGTGGGTCTTCAGACCCAGGAGAGGGCACCAGCCATGGCAGCCAAGCACAGCAGTGGTGGACACTGTGTTCAGAACTTTCCTCCATCCCTGGCTTCGAAACCCAGCCTGGTCCAGCAGAAACCGACTGCATATGTGCGGCCCATGGATGGCCAAGACCAGGCTCCTGACGAATCTCCTAAGCTTAAGTCATCTACGGAAACCAGTGTGCACTGTGCTTCATACAGAGGTGTTCCAGCCAGCAAGCCAGAATCAGCCAGAACCAAGGCCAAGCTTTCCAAGTTCAGCATCCCCAAGCAGGGAGAGGTGAGTCTTGTCTCAATACCATTTGTATGCAACTGAGTAGTTATGAGTGACTGTTGTAAATTCAGTTTCCATGTTTCTTTTTTCCCAGTGATATAGCAGAGTCTACGTGGCAATATTGGTAGCAGTCATTAAAGGGGAAGGTAGACATATATAATGATTTCTTAAAATCTCAAACTTAGTATACTGGACTTTTTAAAGGATCAATAAATGAAGTTCTGAGTGTGTCTGTGTGTACGTAGTTAGGGAAAGAACGCCTCCTTCAGTATAATTCAGGGGGTTTTCTTATGAACAACTAGTGTTGACTGAGATATTATATATTAGAAGTAAAAGCCCTCCAAAGGCTATAATTTTTAATACCTAAAGAGGTAAAATTTTTACATAGAAGAGTTCAGAAACTTTTAATATTTTTACGTTTTGAAATATTCCAGGACAAACTTTACAAAGTAAACCTCTTAATAATGTTCAAAGTAATTGTTTAAATGATTTAATATTGAATATGGTGAATATTCAAATGTATCAGATATCCCATCCCATCTCATACTATATCCCAAATTGATGACGGTTGTAAAGAGAGTGTGAAGAAGAAATAAGACTGTGCACGTTATTTTTTATTCTGCTGTGATATGCTGTGTTAACTAAAGTACAGTGTGAATTCTAGAACATTGTGCTTAGGAGCCTTTTTTTCTTTTTGACATATTCTTTAAGAGAGAGTCATAGTGTGGTCAGAATTTTCCTTGTATCTTAAGTTGATTTAATAACCAAATAAATGATTTGACATGATTTCTTACAACATTGAGCTTAAACTTTTTGGAACAGTCATCTTAGAAATCACCTTAGACCAATTTGGGAGTTCAGGATACCACCCATAGAGAAGATACCTTCTTTAAGCTGTCACTTGTTTTACTAGTTTTATTGAGGAAATTAAATGACATCAATACAGTAACTTTTTTTGATTGCACATTTATGATGGAGTCTAGAAAATGTTCATGAGGAATTAATGGAAGCGAAATGTAATTTCTGTAAGCATTTATGATTTTAAAAGTTTATAGAAAACACACAAATACCATCTTGCAAAACTTAATTCATCAAGCTCCTTGATTTTTGTTATCATCAAATAACCAGTACTGGTAAGTAAAAGCATAGTTTATCGTTGAACAATAATAAACGGTGACTGACTTACAACTGCCAGGAATTCCTTTATAATCTTAAACAATATTTATTTCTATTTATTTATGTCTCAATTTTTAAAAATTATATCATGGCTGTGTACATTAATGCAGTCATGGGGTACAATGTGCTGGTTTTATATACAATTTGAAATATTTTTATACAACTGGTTAACATAGCCTTCCTGACATTTTCTTAGTTATTGTGTTCAGACATTTATATTCTACATTTACTAAGTTTCACATGTACCCTTGTAAGATGCACCGTAGGTGTGGTCCCACCCATCACGCTCCCTCCGCCCATCCTCCCCCCTAAGTTTTTTTTATAGATTTAGGGAGTGTAAATGTGGTTCTTTAAACATTGTATTTACACTGGGCTTTTAGTGTACCCATCATATGAAGAGTACCTGTTAGGTAGTATTTCATCCCTTGTGCCCCTGGTACTCTCCCACCTTTTGGAGTCTTCAGTTTCTATTATTTCACTCTGTATATCCCTGCATACCCATTGTGTAGCTCTTACTTAAGATGTAACACATAAATATGAACGTGATATTTGATTTTCCATGAGTTATTTCACTTAGGATGATGGCCTCCATTGCCATCCAAGTTCATGCAATAGACATGATTTTATTCTTTTTTATGGCTCAGTAGAATTCCATGGTGTATATGTAATCCCACATTTTATTTATCAGATTATTGGTTGGTGTACATTCAGGTTGATGCTTTATCTTTGCTATTGTAAATAGTGCTGCGATGAATGTGTGAGTGCAGATGTGTTTTTGATATGATTTCTTTTCCACTGGGTAGATACCCAGTAGTGGGATTGCTTGATGAAATGGCAAATCTGTTTTTACTTCTTTGAGAGGTCTCTATACTGTTTTCCATAGAGGTTGTCCACGTACTGATTTCCGTTCCCACCAACAATGTATATGTGTTCCTGTTTCTCTGTATTCTCACCAACATCTATTGTTTATGAACTTTTTAATGATAGCCAGTCTGACTAGAGTAAGATGGTCTCTGCACAGCAAAAGAAATAATCAACAGAGCAACTAGAAAGCTATGGAATAGGAGAAAATATTCACAAATTCTGCATCCAACAGAGGGCTGATATCTGGAATCTTCAAGGAACTCTTAACAACTCAACAAGAAAAAAAAAACCATTTAAAAGTGGGCAAAGGACATGAACAGCCATTTTTCAAAAGGCATGCAAATGACCAAAAAATATGAAAAAATGCTTAACATTATAACTATCAGAGAAAAGCAAATTAAAACCACAATGAGATAACCAGTTGATGTCTTGTTAAAATGATTTTCATCTACCAAAGAAAATTTCCATTTTTTAGGTAGTAATTTACTTGTTTATTTCTTTTGCAATTCAGTGAGTTGGTAAAACTCTGGTTAGAAGGAAAAAAAATTTTTTTTGATTGCTGGTACAGCCTTATGCAGATAACAGTGCAATGTTTATGAGATTTTGGGTATGTCATTCATAACTTGGACACTCCAGAATGCTCTTCGAGGGCCCCACATTGGGATGACATACTATGTGCTAGTGTTTGGTCATCCTCGAAAGAGAGACATGTCCAAGACAGAGAGTCATACTGAGAGAAATTGGAGCTTCTATATACGAAGTGTTCTATTTCCCCTACAGGTAATGACATTGAACTAGGGAGCCTGCTCTCTCCAGGAGGCAGAGCATGCTTTGACAAAGGAGAGTTAAGAAGGGGATGTTGTTTGTAGAACAAAGTTATAGTTGGGGAGCTGCTTTTGTGGCAGGTGGGCCATTGGTCTTTACTTAAAAAGCATTAGATGTTAGCAAAAATATCATAATTTGAATCTCATAACACTTACCTAATTAACCCACTACTACAAGAAGAAAATGACTCTTTAACAGTTAGCCGCAGAGGAATATCTGCAAGTTACTTTTTCTGTCCTTCAAATTCAAAGGGTTTTGAGAGGAAGTTTTTGACAGATTCCAAGAGGAGATTTAAGAAATACCCTTTTGCAAGCATAGTGTTCAACATTTATAGGCTATTTTTATAAAATCCACAATCATAATATAAGAGATGTATCAACTAGATTATACTTTTGAGGGGATATATGTTTTTATTTTTTGAAAGAGGTAAAATAGTTTAAACAATTTCAAAAATATTCATGTTTCATTCATATATTTTTAATACAGATACTGTCAGTGTGAAAATGTTTTCTTGAAAGTACAGACATTGATTTCCAGTGAGGTAGAGAATGTGTTTCTTAGGGAAGTTTCCAGAGAAATGACCCTAATGCCTTATTTGACTACACTTTTTCAGGATGTTAGCAATAAAGCAAAGCTTAACCACAGCATGATGAATTTGGGTTCTGAAAGGAAGCTTTAGGTAAAAATGATGTAAAAATGGAAGGCGGGGTGCATGCAAAAATAGCTCTTTGGCATTGTATAGGGACATTCCTCGTAAAGAAAATCAAATCAATGACTAGGTGCATTGTGATGTAAGAAATTAAAATGAAATTTAAGATATAATCTCTGTCTGCAAGAAATTTACATGAATCAAATAAATTAGACTTTAGCATATAGTGTTTAACTCGCGATTTCTCTCTCAGCCCAAAACTAAATTTATAATTGGCCTTCTAGCCCTAATCCCTCGCCTTCATCCTCTGTGTAGTAGAAAAATAATTCTGTGTTATTTTTAAAAAATTGGGAAATTGTGGATCTCTTTTGCCTGACTTTATACTTTGTAAACTCGTCATTCTCTTCCTTACAACATCAGCCATCTATCTGCTGGTGTGGCAAATTATTTGTTGTAATTCTTTAGCCTTCCATAATAGGTAATTAGTGTA
The DNA here is from genome assembly GCA_963574355.1 of Loris lydekkerianus. Classification (NCBI taxonomy): domain Eukaryota; kingdom Metazoa; phylum Chordata; class Mammalia; order Primates; family Lorisidae; genus Loris; species Loris lydekkerianus. The sequence continues at coordinate 102,808 of CAUYPK010102063.1, read as the reverse complement.
GAAAAATCCAGTGGAAGTTTAAGACCTCAAGAGAATTCCTTAACTGATACACCTGCCTCTTGGTTGGTTTTTCCTGGCTCCGTTTGTGTTTAATGAAAAACATATTTTTGTTGTTATAGCTGAGTCTTTTCTTCTCGATATGGCCCCTCATTAAGTGAGCCTCCCCGGGAGTGCCACTTGGAAAGGTGTCTACTGTTAGGTGAGAAACAGGGGAATTAATGAATGGCCGAAGCATGCATTATAGACTCTTCTAAGGCAGGGGATACTAAATTTTATTTACAATGTAAGTGAATTGTTTCTCTCCACACACAGTATTTTATTCTCAGCTTGTCATTGCAGATGCAGACATTGGAGATGGTTAACTAGAGGGCCAGATGCAGGTTTTGTGGGACCTATACTTTGTATAGTCTTGGGGATCTTATTTAGGAATAAAAGCACAGAGAAGTATTTTATACTGGCCGTTTTTTTCAAACATACTAAGTGTTTGAAGGGAGTGCATTAACCCACTTCTTAGGGGCCCTGAAGTGTAGGCATCATTACCTTCACAGTGTATCTGTCTTTGGCTCATGGAATAATAAGAAAATTGTTATTAAAAAGATCATTTTAGATTTTAAAATTCTTTGTATTAGCCTTAAACTTCGTAGAACTTAGAAATACATAGCGTATGTGCTAGGTGGTAAGGAAAAGGCAAAAAATAGGACAGTATCAAGAAATATCTAATATGCAGAGCTATTGAAATAAAGTATAGGTCTCAGGTGACTGTGCAGTTCATTTGCTTGGCAAGTTACAGCTTCAGCAGTGGTATTCCAAAGCCTCACGTTTTAGTTTTCTGTTTGCTATTAATTTAATAAATAGTGATGATTTGAAACTGCTGTTGCTAAGGGTTCTGGTGGCTGGGAAGATAACTCGTTTGACAAGCCACAGAAGCAAAGGAAACCGTGGCTGCTGCCCATAGCTCAGTGATAAGGAAAGATGCTTGAAATTGAATATCAATCAACACAATGTATGTTAAGAGTTTTAGTAGTGGTTGATAATTCATCTACAAGAAAGGAGTAACCAGTCATGATTGATCAGAATTGTATTTGTTAAAATAAGTAATTAAATACTTTAAGATGTATTGATTAATCATAGCATTTTCATGACAGGCATTTTTAAAGTCACCGTTTATGCCCTGAATAAGAGCAGAAAGACGAAGCACCATGATTCCACAAAATAGCTTCCTAGAAAAGCAATTAACGGATTTTTTTTAAAGTTCACAGAAGATAAATGATGTAGGCTTTCTATTTCCTGTCATTCTTGGTTACCTTTGTATGAAAATGGATTTCTTCCAAATTTAAGTCAGCACCAGCCTGTTGGGCACAAAGGCATCTGTAAAGCAATGTGTACATTTCATATGCATGCCAGTTGGAATTTCTTAATTACATTTAAGAAGTATGTTTTGAAATCGGAGTATGCTATCTGATTGCTCCTCAAAGAAATGAAGGTATGTGGTAGCCCTGGGGATGTGGTTTCCCTTTCTAGTGTGGTCCCATTTTCCCCATCACCTACACAGCTGCTCTCCCATTGCTGTTGGAAGCCACATCCCGTGGGACGGAGTGGCTTAGCCACAGCACAGGCCGTGATGCGCTGCACTTCCCCCTGTTCACCCAGAGGGCAACTTCATCCTCTTAGCGAGGACATGGAATAGTGGCCCTGTGTCTGCTCAGAAGAGTGAAGACTTAAACTTTGATCTCAGGTGCTAGGTTATGTATTTTACTTGGATCATTCTGAAGGTCCTAATGGAAGCTGGCAAGTGGAAATGTTTACCTATTTTTTAGTCCTTTCATGTTTAGCCAGTGGGGCCCTAAAAGGTAAGGCACTTAGTAACATAAAACAACTTCAGCTTTTATTGAGAAATTTGAGAAAGTGAATTAAAACGTATAATGTTGTGTGAAGGTGCTGGAGTCCTTTTCCCTCCCCTTTCCTCCCTGAGCTCCTTCAGAGGGTGGGAAACTACCCCTGGTGGTTGGTGGAGGCATTGAGGGCGGGACCTGGAGGGAGGTTATTAGCAAGCTATTTTCTGTTCCCCATTTTCTTAGTTCTCATAAAACTTCCTCCCCTGGGGAACATCAGCACAGACTGCGTGGCTGCTTTCTCTTCACCTGCAGCCTTCTGTGTGCTGCATCTTTATACCTGGAGCTAATCAAGATTTGGCCTGTAGATGGAGAGTCCATTATAAGGTTATGTGGGAGCCAGCATCTCAGTCCAATGAGAAAGGCCTCTTTTGTATCTTATCATTTTTTGGTTAGAAATCTGGTCTTTCAGGTGCACAGGAAGGCAGTAGAATGCACTGCAATGATCACAGCTCTAGAGACCAGTGAGAACTGGGTTTGAGTTCTTGGGCTGCCACTGGTGAGCCTTGTTACAGGGAAGCAGTTTTACTCCTCTGGGCCTCAGTTTCCTTCTTTGTGAAGTGGAGAGCTTGATAATACCCTTTTGGCAGAGTTATTACAGGGGAGATGTAAACGAGATAAAGTAGATAATATACTTAGCACAGTGACAGAATTAGTAAGCATTTGACAAATATTACTATTACTTTGAAACGAAAGCAAAAAAAGATAAAAGTGAGTATATTATTGGGGGAGTCATTTTATGTGTCTTTGTGTGAGCCAGCGAGATGAAATTCCAAGTTATTTTGTGTTGTTAGAAATAACGGAAATCTTGAAGACTAAGATTATCCTAGATTAACATAACAAAGCTTGAGTGACGTGATTCTGATTCTCCCTTATTTAATGCCTAGCTCCCTCCTAGGGGGAATCTTATTCCCAAGTCTGGAATCACATTTTCTCTTTTTTTTAATATGTATTTTTTCCCTCCATTCGGAGCTACTATTATCTGGAGTGGAATGTATAACATGTGAACTTCATTCCCAATTAAATGAAGTGCAGCATGAACAAGAATTGGTCTGAGGAAACATGTTAAAATTTTCAGGTAGTGTTCAGAATGACTCATTGAAACGGATCTGTTTGAAGCCACCAAGTATTAAATAGCGTGTTTAATTGGGCTGCGCAGTGGAATCACTTATCTCCACATGATTAACCAGCATTAGCAATACATTTATAGTGGATAAAAATGGTATCTTCTGGAGCTATTTGCAGATCCTATTGTGACAAGCAGCCCATTGACCACCCTGGACCGTTGTGACCAACTATCAGGCTTTAGGACCAACAGATGCTCTCAGAGGTTACATTGAGAAAGACACATCTCCTTGCTGTATTTGGCCTAGTTCTAAAGCAGAGCAAGGAGAGTGGTCTCTGGGGTTAGACTGATAGTTTCTTTCCTTCATTTGCTTTATCTGTTGACATGGAATCATGATAGAACCTACTGATAGCATTTTCATGACCATTAGAATGAGTTAATACTCAGTGCTTAGAACAGTGTCTGGCACATGGTAAGCACTCAGTAAAAGTCTACACACATAATTATCACCATAAGGATTTGCAGCAGCTCTCTTTACCTCCTATGTACCTTCTCATGTGCTTGATCCTAGATAGGTCTGAATCTGGAAACTGAGGGTTGACAGGTCTGAATCTGGAAATGAAGGTGAGGTGGGTGAATTTCACTGGAACATTGAGTTCCAAAAAAGCATGGATTTTTGTTTTGTTTTTAGTGCTTTATATGCTGAAGCATCTCAAACCATTCCTGACCCATAGTTTGTGCTCAATAGATATTTATTGAATGAGTTAATTTCAGGATATGTGTTTGGGCCTCAGTAATTCCTGCCAGACCTGTATGGGAGGAGAGGAGCCAATTCCTTCCAACATGTAATTTATAGCTGCCATTACGAAGAGAAATGCGAACCATACTTACTGATGTATGTAAGCCCAGCACACGTGAGATAAATCACAGCCCTGCGCTGGCCTCAGAAACGAGCACTGTGCAGCGGTGGCTCCGAGAAGGCTGTTACCACCTCTCTCTTCTTCCTTGTTCTCCTTTGTTTGGTTTTCATGAGCGGGAGCCCTTGCCCGGGGATTGTGGGTACGTGTGTGTCCTCAGAGATGGTTGTGTTCTCTGGCTCCAAGATGACGTAAGAATGAAGGGGTGACAAGAGGAACAGGGCCCCTTTGGAAAGGAGGGAGCCCACCTTTCCAAACCTTCCACCCCATGAGCTAGGAATGCGTGGGGTTCTCAGAGGTGCCCTTGACCCCATGGAGTCCTGATTCCTAGGACATCCCTGGTACCTCCCCCCCCTCCCCCCCCGAGACCTTTTGTGGTTTACTCATCCTGTTCCTGTCATGATTCCTATTTCACTGTTGCTGGGAATATGTTATTTCATCATGCAGGCAAACACATGCATGTCTGCGTCTGGAGCTTTGTGTGTTTGCTATCTTGCAGACATCTCCTTCAGAAATGTTGCTGGTTCTAACTGCATCTGTGTCCACATAGCCCTTGGCATGTCTTTGACACACAGTAAATAGTTGCCCCTTATCTGTGTGACAGAAGAGTCAACAGTAGAAAGTAGAAAAAGGCATGCATTCAGCTAAGCCCTGATAACAAATACAGATCAACTCTTCCCCGTATTCCCCAGTTCTTGAGTGCCTTAAAAATCTAACAGAACCTAAGTGATGTGAGGCCTCCTCGGGCCCCTGTGGGGTCCTTGATTTGTCTCTGAGGCTCCCCTGTCAAGGCTCATCCTGTCTATGCTGGGTGGGTGGGCTCCTGCCTCCTGGAGTGGCCCTCTTATGTCTGGATGCCTCCAACCCTTCCTCTTTCGACTCCCGCGTCAGACTTTTCCTAACTGTGCTCTTAGCTGTAGTTGCGCCCCTGGGGATTCTTCATTGCTGGCTGTTGCATTTGTGTCCCTTTGTTGGTTCCCATCTGTGAGCTCTTTACCGCGTCCCTCTGGACAGTGCCTCACGCAGGGTCGTGCTGCCCTTTTCCAGATATACAGTAAAGTCAGAGCAGCCTTCCTTGCTTTGTCATAGCTCGTCCCAATTGCTCTCTTACAGTTTTGTGATTTGTGGTACCTGTTACGGAGAAAGGAGAACACAGCGCAGGAGGAGGAGGGTGGGGACACACGGGGATGGAGGGCAGCGAGGGTGGCTGGGGAACCCTCACTGAGAAAATGACAGGTGAGCAGGATGAAAGTGAGGCTGGAGTGTTGGGGAGTTCTCCGGGAGACGTGAGGAGAAAGAATGTGCCAGGTGAGGAGAATGTAGAGCCAGCGCAGAGCGCCAGTGGGGATTCCCCGCCCTGTCCTGGAGTAGCAGCAGGAGAGGGTGTTGCCGTGGGGCACACCAGGAGGAGGGCAGTGGGTGGGGAGGCCACTCCTCATCAGGCCTGCCAGGCTGCAGCAAGAACTTTGGCTTTCCTGAGACTCAGAACAGGGAGCCCTTCAAGGGTTTGGACCAGAAGAGTATCACCACCTGGCTTAGGCATGAAGAGGACCAGTCTGGCTATTGGGACCGAGAATGAACAGTAACATGGCTGGGTAGAAGCAGGAGACCTGCTGGCAGGTTGTCACCCAACTCTAGGAGGGGGGTGATGGTGCTAAGGGTGACAGGGCAGCAAAGACGGGCAGGTGGGACTCTGGAGGAGTCTGAAGGTGAGCCAGTGTGATCTGTAGACAGCTTGGATGACAGAGAGGAATTGAGGATAAATTGCAGGTCTGAGCAACTGAAGGAAAAAGTTCCTGTGAGCTGAGATGAGAAAAGCTGCATGTGAATCAGGTTTTGAAGGGCAGAGCAGGAGTTCCCTTGGGCTTATTGAGTTTGAGGTGTCTGTTAGATACTCGAGTGAAAATGATTAGTAGAAACACAAACTGAACCAAGGAGCTTGATGTTTGATGGAGAAGGAAATCTATACCTAGGCTGGAGGTGTCCGTCTGGGGACTGTCAGCACACATGTGGCATCTAACCCTAGAGCTGGATGTGGTCATCCAGGGAGTGAATGCAGGTGAGCAAGAGGGCTCAGCCATGTCGCATTCTGCCCCAGGCCAGGGGGTCAGTGTGAAGAGAGGGAACCCACAGAAAAGAAGGGATCAGCAGGGAGGAAGAAACTAGTATCTGGAAGCCATGAGGAAAGGGGATATCAAGAAGGGAAGGGAGTTGTCACCAGGGTCACCTCGGCTGATGTTGGATTTAGTGACATGGAAGTCATAGTTTAACCTCAGAGTTTTGGAGGACTGTGCTATTTGCGTTTGAGACTGAATCAAGAAGAAAAATTAGAGACATTACATACAGACAATTCTTTTCATAAATTTTTCCGAAAAGGGCAGCAAAAATTTTAGAAGTAATAAGCCTCCATTGTAAAAATTTGGATGAAATTAAGAATGTAGAGAAGAAAAAAGTTGTCTGTGGTCCCATAGCCTGGAACTAATCACATATAACATTGTGGAATAGATCTTGTGGTCTTTTTTCCTATACTTATACTTTCTTTATTGAACTGGGATAAAGACTGGCCACAATGGCTCACGACTGTAATCCTAGCACTCTGGGAGGCCAAGGTGGGTGGATAGCCTGAACTCACTGGTTCAAGATCAGCCTGAGTCAGAGTGAGACCTTGTCCATAAAAATAGCTGGGCATTGTGGCAGGCACTTGTAGTCCCAGCTACTTGGGAGGCTGAGGCAAGAGAGTCACTTGAGCCCAAGAGTTTGAGGTTGCTGTGAACAATGATGCCAGGGCACTCTACCAAGGGTGTCAAAATGAGACTCTTCTCTCAAAAAAACAAACAAACAAACAAACAAACAAACAAACAAACTGGGATAAAGTTATTCTGTGTAGCCATTTATCTCATTCATATGACTTACATACTTTAACGCTCTATCTCAGCACTGAGCAGTCCATGCAGCACGTGGTCATCAGTAGCTGCATGTCAGTTGGACAGCTTCAGTGGTTTTACTTAATTATATAATTCTTTCATTGGATGTTTAAACTGTTTTTAGTTTTTTCACGACTATAAATTACTCTGCAGTGAATAGCCTTATAAGCAAATGTTGTGCATATATGATTTGTTCCTAAGAAAAATTCTTAGACATGTAATTTACAGTTCTAAAATGAGCAGTTATCATATATGTATAATCTTGTGTTCATGTCCTTTACCCATTTTTCTGTTGAATTATTTTTTATTTTTTCTCACTGAGTTAAAAGACTTATTTAATTATTAAGAAAATTGACCTTTCCTGATTATATTGTGAGCAGTTTTCCCTATTTATTTATTTATTTTTACAGACAGAGTCCCACTTTGTCACCCTTGGTAGTGTGCTCACAGCTCACAGCAACCTCCAACTACTGGGCTTAGGCGATTCTTTTGTCTCCCAAGTAGCTGGGACTACAGGTACCCGCCACAATGCCTGGCTATTTTTTGTTGCAGTTTGGCCAGGTCTGGGTTTGAAACCGCCATCCTTGGTACGTGGGGCCAGGTCCCTACTCACTGAGCCACCGGCGCCGCCAGTTTTCTCAATGTATTGATTAACCTTTTTTAATATCTCCCTTTTGATGTCTTCTCTTTGTCATTATGGCTGGAAAGTTTGTTTGCAAAGATTAGAGTTAAATCTAACACATAAAGCCATAAAGGAAATAGATGGGAAAGTTACCTATCTGGGAGTTATTTTGCTGTAAGGTAAGACTTGACTTGTTTATTTTTTTCAAACAGTGAAATCCTAGCATAATTGATTTATTAGTTCATCCTTTTGCTATAATTTCAGTAAGAAAAAAAAATACTTCATTTTTATGGAATTATAGCCATAGTTTTGGGTCCTGTAAGACACTTTCTTATGAAACTGGATATCTGAAGTAAAAATGCTCCATCCTTTCCTCGAGATCTACATAAGCCCTACCACTTCCTCAGTCTGCTGCAAGCACCAAAGGGCTCCCTTCCTTTCAGCTTCTGTAGTGTCAACGTGTGTAACATTACCGTGTATTACTGATAGTTATCTTTCTTTGTGTCCATCTGATCTCACAAAGGCATTGTATTTTTCCTGAGGTCAGACCCCTTCTTATTTGTCTTTGTTCCATCATCTTCTAGAATGTGCTCTTGCTGGGGCTAGTACGCTGGCTCTAGTAGTTTTGTCCCTGAGGTCTGGATGTTGCGTTTCTCCACCTAATGACTAGAGGGACAAGTCTGTGTTCACTGGTCTGAGGGTGTTAGGCCAATGACAAGAGCAAAGCATAAGAGCAGAATGAACTTCATGTAATCTGACCCAGGCTTACATTGGTTGTCTTACCAGACCTCTTGCCCTTTCCTTCAACATACTATTTTCTTTCCTACACTTGTATGCCTGGAGTAATCTCCTTTCCTAGTTTTCTGCCAAATTCTTCCTTCAAGGCTTATTTCTCCTACAAAAAATAATCATCCTCTTTGGACATTGATCTTGTTAATAATCTCGGCATATTTGCTGTCTGTCTTATTCTTGAGACTTTTCTGTTTAATCGTTTTTTTGAATAAGAATTAAAAATGAAGTTTAAAAATTAACCTAAATCCCACCATGCTGAAAAAGATCACAAACATGAGTTGAACTTCATTCTGTGGAAGAGTCTTTTTTTCACCTGTGTCTTTGTATTTCTTTGGTTTCATCACATTTGGAACCTCTCTTGAGCTTTGATATATTTTCTTCTGATAGGACCATCCTGTTAGTTTTTGCTAGTGACTTTTTCTAGTTGAATCCCTCAAGAATTTTTTTTTAATTTCTGAGGATTAACCAAAATATGCTTAGTATGATGCATTTGCTGAACCATGGAGTGCCCTTTCACCTGTGTATCAGTTTGTTCTTCTAATTAGGGGATTTAAAAAAAAATATTAAGTGTTTGTATACAGTGTTTGCATGTACAGGCAGTCCCTGAGTTAAAAACATCTGACTGATGTACGACTTGCACTTATGAACTGAGGCTACTATAGTAAGTCCCTATACAACTCACGCTTAAGAAATAGGCTCTTACAGGTAATAGGTAAATTTTACCTGTTCAAACTTATAAATAAATTTCATTTAAGAATAAACTTAACAGAACTTAACTTGTTTGTACCTGGGGGCTGCCTGTATTGTTTTTGATTTTTTTCCCTGATATTGAATCATTTTTACCTTTCATATCTACTAGTTTCTCCCAAATTGCTATGATCTGTACTTTTTAGCTGTATTCACTATATTTTCCTAAGCTTTTCCTGTATGTCAGTGATTTCTTTTTTGTGTCTATTTTGTTTCCTACTGTCCTTATTTTTTGTTAATTAGTTTTATCTTCAGTTCTTTAAATTAGTTTTTAATTTGTTTTCTTTTTCTTTGGGGGGGGGGGGACAGAGCCTCAAGCTGTTGCCCTGGGTAAAGTGATGTGGCATCATAGATCACAGCAACTTCCAACTCCTGGGCTCAAGTGATTCTCCTGCCTTCACCTCCCAAGTAGCTGGGAGTACAGGTGCCCGCCACAATATTCGGCTATTTTTGGTTGCAGCCGTCATTGCTGTTTGGCGGGCCTGGGCTGGATTTGAACCTGCCAGCTCAGGTATATGTGGCTGGTGCCTTAGCCGCTTGAGCCACAGGAGCCGAGCCATTTTTTCTATTTTTAAAAGTAAGTTCTATCATATGATCAGTTTTAGTAAAAAATTATACCTTTCAATGAGTAGTACTTAAATCATTCTTTTTGAAGAATTTAGTGTTCTAATTACTGTTTCTATTTTGTTAATTATGAGATTAATTTATTGTCATAATTAAAGGTTTTATTTTTCATGAAAAAGTTAGAAATTGAACTTTTCTTCACTTCCACTATTAATTTTGTTTCTTCCTTATAAGGAGTATCTTCCAATATCAAAAATCTTAGACAAATAAGCATATCTATTTCATTTTAATTAGGGCCTTGCAGCTGCTTTATGTGATGGATTCTAAGTAACAGTGGCTTAGAAACAAGACAGGTTTTTCTGTTACTATAAATCTGAGACGGTGTGCTGGTTCAGTTTTGTGACATTGGTCTCCTTTTATTCTGTTGCTCTTCCTCTTCAGGAGTGTTGCTTGTATACATGTGATCCAACATGGTCCATATTCCTTTCCAGCTGTCGGGAAGATGGAAGGGAAAGGGGGAGGGCATGTCCCGCCCATAAAGATGCTGCCTGGAAAGAGCACAAACCACTTTCTCTCACATCCCACTGAGTCACCTGACTATAGCTTTAGTCTGGGAATTGAGGTCTTTAAGCTAGGTCACCATGTGTCCAGATACTATTTTTCTTATTACAGAAGAAGTCATAACTAGATATTGGGGAAAAGTAAGCAGCCTCTTCCCAATTGACGTCATTACGTTATATCACTGGGTTTATCTCTCTTATGACTTTCTGAGCCCTTCAAAGGAAGGAATTATTTTCCCTATCCTCATTTTCTTAATACCCAAGTTCATTATATAATAGGCATCCAGTATTATTTGTTGAACTGTTTTTGAGTTAAAACGACAATAGCGTATGTAATTTTTTTTTAATTCTAAAAGAATGGGGTCTGCTTATGTATAAGGTATTTTAGAACATTCTAGGAATTTTTGACAAATAGAAAAAGATTCCCTATTATATTATCGTAGTTTCATTATTGCACCTGAAATCAGTGATAGCTACAAAGTTTATAAATTTGATTGAGTTAGGAGGTACACATATAGCCGTAATATAGGCTTTCCTTACTTGATATGAACATGTCTTTGGATAATAAGTGGATTCCTATCTAAATTCATGAGTTCTCTTATGACATTTGGGTTAACCTGAAATGGATTAATCTTTTTCTGATAAAGTTTCATAAGCTGTGATTTCTCCGGTGACCATATTTAATTAGATATTAAATAAACTGCTTATCTTTATACCAACAGGTTTTATGACTGCATTTTTTTCCCTGAGCTGCATTTCACAGATTAAGTAGCTAGCAGAAGTAAAAAAAAAAATTTGGTAAACCATAATATCCTTATATTAGAAATTAAAACATGCCCACTTTTTAAATGAAAAGTAAATAAGCTGAAATTTAAAGGCCAGAGATGGAGAGAGATAGTCTAAATGTGTGCATTCCGGGGAAAATAAATTTATTTTGCCTTTTCAAGTACTGTTCCCTCCCCCTCCAGAAACTGGCTATGCTTCTTGTAAATGGAAAAGTTCCATTTAATCTGCCAAGGCTGGACCATTTTATGATAAGGTTCTGAAGGTTTTAATTAAAAACTTGAGTTTTCTATTTCTTCTTTTTTTAAATGCTATACATCACAGTAAGATTCTCCAACTTCAATGTAATGACGTTCTGACTCAGCTTTCCCCACCAAGTGTTGGAGTGGAGAGGATATATGCTCGCAGCTTTGTGAATGCTAAACGGCAAAAATTCATTTAATATGCTACTTTATCAAAAGGAACACCATAGACATCGGTGTGGAAACACCAAATGACATTTGTACAAATCAGAGGAGGAGTTTCTTAGTTGTCTGCAGTACTGAGATGGAAAATGGACGGAAGATTAACAATTGTCTGGTTGCCTAAATGCACAGAGTGAGTGAAGGGATTGACTTTTCTGTCTCCCTAAGGGAAACTTTTAGAAGAGACTCTTTTACCGTTTTGGAAACTTCTTTAGTTTCAACTAATTTGAAGTCAAAAGATTTTTACCTTTCTCTGGTAATTCATTCTACTCCCTTGGGTAAGCCTCAGGTGACGACTACATAGGGAGCAGTGAGCAGGGTGACCCCTCCTGGAGAAAGTGATGGCTCAGCTAGTCATGGAAGTGTTGGATTATGTAAACGTCGTGTATCTTCTGTGTTCCTGGGTTGCAATTCTGGCACATTCCACAGATTGGTATCTTTAGAAGTCCTGGTGGTTAAACAACATCTAAATTATAGTCTCCTTTTTCAACTGCTTCCCAAATATTTCCATTTTCATGGTTTAAACTTGTGTTGAAACTTAAAAGTACCATGTTCTTAAAGAACCTTGATGTCCTAGAATCATCTCAGATTCTTTTTCTACACCCATACCTGTGGATTGCTCCACTGAAAAGTCTCTCATATTCTTCCAAATCTTAGTACTATCTTCCTATTTAAATACTTCACTCCTGTGCTAGGCATGAGTGGCTCTTGCCTGTAATTCGAGCACTCTGGGAGGATGAGGCAGGTGGATCGCTGGAGGTCAGGAGTTTGAGACCAGTCTGAGCAAGAGCAAGACCCCATCTCTGCTAAAAATAGAAAAATTAGCCCAGCTTTGTGCTAGGCACTTGTAGTCCCAGCTACTCAGGAGGTCAGAGGATCTCTTGAGCATAAGAGTTTGAGGTTGCTTTGACCTAAGAGGAAGCCCCAGCACTCTAGCCTGGGTGACTGAATGAGACTTTGTCTCAAAAAAATAAAAATAAGTAAATAAATGCTCCACTCTCATACTAGCTTTTCTAACTTTTGAATGTCTATATAGTCATCTTCTCTTAAATGAACCCTGAGCAACATTATCTAGTTCAGCGGTTCTCAACCTGTGGGTCAGGACCCACAGTAACTGTATTAAAGGCCCATGGCATTAGGAAGGTTGAGAACCACTGATCCTAGTTAGTCATCTTGAAGATCTAGTTTCACCTCTTTCTTCCCCAGCTGAAAAAATTGACAAGCTCCCCTATTCCCTGAAGAATACAGAACAAATGTTTTATGGACAAATGTAACTTATTTAAAGATAATTTCTTTTTTTTATAGCTGTGTACATTATGCAGTCATGGGGTACAAGATAATTAATTTCATAATTAATTAAATTTAATTTCATAATTAACATAAAAATTTTAATTGTGATAAACCACATAGCATAAAATTTACTATTGTAACCATTTTTAAGTGAACAATTCAATAGTGTTAAGTATATATTCATGCTGTTTTGCAACAAAATTTCATAATTTGGGGGAAGGTATTTGTTTTTCTCCCTTATTAAAGAGGCTTGTAAATCCTGTTATGTTTAATGTAGGGTTGTCAGTATTACATACTAAAGTGTTTAAGGACTTCATACTGGTCACTGAACGTGTTAATGTGCAATTAATTCATGGCCACTGGACTCTTCCTGCGCTCCATGATAAGGGTGCTGCTCATTCTTCCTTTTCCAGGTGCCTACTCCATGAGTAAGGATTGTGCCTCACTTGTGTTGAGCACTTGGTAATTAATATCCATTAAGTGGCTGTATGGGCTTATAAAACCATTGCTGGTTTTGCTTTTCTTGACCACCCTTGCAAGAAAGGCTAATTCCCATGATAATTCCAGTGAAACACAACTACTAAAAGGGAAAACCCCCCAGCTAATATTGTTAACACTCACATATTACTGCAATTAAAAATTAAAAAGAAAACGTGAAAATAACAAAATGCTTTTCTAATATCTGATAATGATCTCACATTGAAGTGGCTTATCTGATCTTATTTGCATCTCAAATGCCTTAGAAACAAATACAATGAAAGGGACTATCATATTTTGAACTTTTGAATTTTCAACCTTCTCTTTTATAAGATTACAAATATAGTTCTGATTAAACATCACAGATGGACCTCCCAGGCTCCTTTTCAGACCCGAACCTATGATTCATTCATTCTTTTAATTCTTTCCTTCTTTTTTTAAAAAACCCCATTATTGAACTAGTTGCAAATGAGACTAGCTGCAAGGCTTTGGTCAATTCTCTTAATTGCTCGGCCTTCAGGTATATTTAATTAGACTCCATCCTGTTCCAAACATTTTCATTCCTTTTTACTTACTGAGTACCAATGACCAACATTAAAAAATATAATATAAACTATTGTCAGGCTCAACACTATATCCTATTCTGGATAATGTAAAAACAAACCTATGATTACAGTATTAAAGAACATTGTATGTCCTTAAAACTGTTTGTATTTCATATGATGAGACATAGGTATTCTGGATTCCATGCTCTTTTGCCCTGTGTGGTTTCCCAGAAGAACTTTATTCATTCCAACAAATTCCTTTATGGGCTGTGCGATCACAATGTGATCTCTAGTCTCGACCTTCCTTGTAAGTGAGGAACAGCTTTCTTGATGTGCCTAGATGGATGTTTTTGCAGATTCCCAATACTTAAAATGACCAGCACTGACCACTGTACCGCTTTTCCTGCAGAGCAGACTTTTCCTCTGGAAATCCATGTCTTGATTATAGGAGGGCCTTGCACCCAGTCTCTTTGAAGTCATTCTCTTTCTCTGTGCTTCCATCATTCAATCTCAACTCCACCATTACCTTTTAAAAATTTTACCCTAGAAAATCCCTTGAGTGGACACTTTCACTCTTGTATGTCATCACCACTTGGCTTCTTGCAATTAATCTCTTCCAGAGTTAGTTCACTTCCATGTCACTACCAGACATATACGTCTAAAATTTTTTTTCTATAGTAGGAAAAGGAAAAAATAAATCTGATGATATTACATTCATGTTGCAGCAACTCTTTTCTTGTTTTTCCCCCCTTTTTTGAGACAGTCTCACTATGTCTCCCTCAGTAGAGTGCTGTTGTGTCACAGCTCACAGCAACCTCAAACTCTTGGGCTCACGTGATCCTCCCATTTCAGCCTCCCAAGTAGCTGGGACGACAGGCATCTGCCACAATACTTGGCTATTTTTTGTTGCAGTTGTTGTTGTTTAGCTGGCCTGGGCCGGGTTTGAACCCACCACCCTTGGTGTATGTGACTGGCGCCATAACCACTGTGCTGTGAGCGCCAAGCCTGCAGCAACTCTTTCTGCCTCCATTTTCCTAAAGCAATGTTAAGGCTATCCCCTGTGTATTCTATACAACTCTGGTGTTGAGAATATCAGTAATTCTGTGAAAACAGTTCAAGTTAAACTGGTTTATTTACTGCCACATTTCTCAGCCCTTTTGGTGCCAAATGTATTTTATGAATCTCTGAAGGGAGACTGTAGGATGAAGCATTTCCCAAATATACTTGACCACAAACATTTTTTTTTTTTTTTTTTTTTTTTTGCAAAGCAACCCTTAGAATTAGTATTTTGGGAATAATGTGCTAGAAAATACTAACTTGGAAGATAAAATGCTGCATATAAAATGTTGCAGGCCAGCATACCAGATCCTTCATAATCTGGCATCAGCTTATTCCTCTAGCTGGAACCTAAGAACATTGCTAAGTATAGATACACTATACTTTAGCCATTCGGAGTATCCCTTGTACATGCCTTATACTTCCATTTATCCATCCATCCATCCATCTATCTGTCTATCCTTCCATCCATCCATCCGTCTATCTTTCCATCCATCCATCCTTCCATCCATCCATCCGTCTATCTTTCCATCCATCCATCCATCCATCCATCCATTCATCCATCCATCCGTTTATCATTCCATCCATCCATCCATCCATCTATCCTTCCATCCATCCATCCGTCTATCCTTCCATCCGTCCGTCCGTCCATCCATCCATCCATCCATCCATCCATCCTTCCATGCCACCATCCTTCCATCCATCTCTCCATTGTATTATATTTTCATTAGATTCACATAGCTGCCTCATCTATTGTTTTGTGAGCTCCTGACACCTTCTCATTCTTCTTTATATCCTTGACCCTGAGTACAGTGCTAAACATGCAGGTGCCTCATAAATTAATATTGAATTAAATTAAAGCTTTAAAAAATTACATAGCAGTTCTTTTCATAAAGGGTTCACAGTGTTTTATGAGCAGGCATTATCCTTAGCTGGATATTGAAAAAATAATATACTTTATGTCTTATATCAGAGTTCTGGCTGGACATTAAGCTCTCAAACATTAGAGAGTACCTTTTAAAACATATGGTATTGCAAAAGTAAGCTTATAGGAAAACCTTCCTTTGGGGTGGAAGATAATCACTAGAAAAGTGTCCATAAGCTAAGAGTAAATAGGAATTTGAAATCTTACAATTTCATTAAGGATATCTTACAATTTCATTACGGATAGAGGCCTAGTTTCTTCAAATTCTGGCTATAGAAGAGTTTTTGAAAGTAAGCAAATGCCCACAGTCAGGGATCAGGGAAAGTCCAAGTAACATGGCTTATTCCAGCTAATATTGAGAAAAAAATTAAAATTAAATGAGCCCTATACTACTTTGTATCTTGAACTAGATCTCAGACTAGCGTTATAGAGGGTCTGTGGATGGATCTATCGTGGGCTAACATGAACTTACGGCACCGGCTCCCAGTCTGTCCATCTGTTTCTGGAATCTTTGTAGGTGAGAGTGAAACCTGAAGTGGAGCCGTTTCAGTTCATTTCAATGACACCACTTTGTGGAGTGCTTTGCTGTGCTAGGTACAAATTGTCTAGGACTCTGACGCACAGATGAGGACCCCAAATAGAAGAACACAAAGACCATAGATAAAGTTCTCCATACCCCTTCCTTTTAGGTTTCATGGTTTAAACATTAATGACTATGTAGGATCAGGCTATCAGAAGAGAATTCAGCCTTTGCAGCAATGTTGAAATAGATGAACAAACGCAAAGGGCGAGGTCAAAGAGACCCTCCTCGTAGGGTAAAGAAAGTCCCTTTATGCCTTTGACCCTGGGTTCGTGCATTGATGGTCACCAATTGAGAAGTGCAGCTGTGAAGCCACTTAAAGCAAAGTGTTTGTGATTATGTTTGTAACGATTGGCCTTTCCCTTTCACCAGAGACCTAACAGGGATGAAAGAGTGTGTGCAGCACACTGCATGCTTTATCACCATCATTCTCAACAACCACAATTTGCTTCCTGAGTTTACTTCTGCAGATACTCTCATGCCGTAATGGTTGCTCAACGGTGTTAATTCAACTCAGAAAAGTGCAGTTCTGAATGGAAACCTTGTTACTTAAACTACCAAACGTACCATCTACCTGTTGGATATTTTGTTAGTTCTAGTGTTCTAAATCTCATTTTAAGGATTCAGGAGCGTAACTGGAACAACTTGAATAGGCATCGTTTCTGTTTTCTACCTTTGCATCAGCGTATGTTCATCTATGGATTTCTGTGTGCATTATTGTTCTTTAAACCAGCATATTAAGTCATTTAAAAAATGTACCAAGAACTACATTTTACTGCAAGTTCCAGGCTTAAAACAGTTTCTTTGCTTTAAATTATAGCATCATAGTGTAGTATACAATTTAAAAATATTTAACATTCACACCTTCTGGAAGGAAAAACAGTTTAACACGTTGACTGTTACCCCCAAAACCCAAACCGTTTCCTTGGGGCCATGGTGTTTTATTACCAAAACAGGATGAAAACTTCAAAAAACAGAACGATCCTTTCTAAGTTAATGAAAATTTCTGCAGGGTTTTGCCCAGGGGGCCACTCATCGTGAAACATGTATGTGCCCTTCCTATGTTTTTATTTTTTTTTTTACTTCTTATGGAAGTATAACTGTGTATAGAAAAGTGATCATAATAAGAATTTCTTAAAAACTGAACACACCTGTGTAACCACCATTCAGATTAAGAAATGGAGTCTGACCAGACCCCTAGAAGCCTTCTTGTAACAACCCCACCCACTCAAGGGTGACCACTGTCATGATTTCTAATAGCAAATTTATTTTTGCTCTTTTTCTTTTAAACTTTATTATTGGCTTCTTTTGTTTAGCATTTTGTTTGTGACATTTATCTGTGTTTTGTGCATTTTAAGTTGCTGTTACTCATGGCACTGGAATAGCTCCATTAATTTATCTTTACCTTTCACTTTTTAGTATAATTTTATCATTTCATTAATTTTATTTCTCTGATTTAACTTCACACCATTTTACCTCTGAAAAGGTCAAATGCAATTCCTTTTACTGCATGTGCCATGCAGTCTTTTAAAACATGGGATAAATGAGGCAGCAATAAATTTAGCAAATTTTATGAGTAAAAGAAACGGGTAGCGCATTTTCATTATTTGAAAGAGGTCATGTCCATGGCAGTCCATTGCAATTCTGAATATGTGGAAAGAAGGTGAATTTGGTAGAATGCCAAAATAATTTAGTTGCAAGATGATGACAGAAATATAGTTGTACTTACATTTGGACATTGCCTTATACTTTACCACTGAGTGAATGATATTTTTAAGGGAATATTTTACTGCAGAAAAGGTAAATTTGGTTTGGTCACCCAGTACAAGATTTCTAGTATGTAAATGCCTCACATCTGTGTATTTGTTTTGTTGCAGACATAACCAGCAAGAGTTTAGTGATGAAATCTGTTCTTAATTACGAGAGCAGCTGTTGGAGTGGTAGCCATTTTTTTCTCCCTCCTGATGTGAAGTTGCCTGATTTACTCATTTTTGCCTGCATTTTTCAGGGTTGCTAGTGCAGAAAGGGGCCTCTTTGTGAGAGGTTGCAATTTGTTTTCTGTCTGACAGCCAGTGCAAATGGACTAAATCTACACAGCAGGGTGGTTTTATCTGTCCCCCTCACACACTGCAAGCTGTCCTACCTCTGCTCAGCACCAGAGGCCTATAAAACCTTACCCAGCAAATGAGCGGGCTGCTAAGTGCCCTGGCAAGAATCACAGGCAGCAAGCAGTTCCTGTGAATTAACTAGATCCTTCTGATGGAGCTGGGGGGTTGGCAGAAGTGGGCAGAGTTGGACAATATGGAAGGGGAACAGATGGTATTAATACACTACTTTGTTTTTAGGTTTGTAGATTTATTAATGACTCTTTCCATTTCTGTTTATTTTTACATCCATACAACTATAGCATATTTGTGATCATTTGGTTGCCCAAACAAAGCAAAACACATTAGATAATCTTCCGGGCTAGTTCTTAAGTAGACTTAAGGCCTCCACAGAAGGGGGCCGTATTTATTTTCATAGCATGGATATATTTCATAGCATACCGAAGTAAAGACTTTGCAGAAAACTGGAAATGGAAGTTGAGTGAAGATGAAGAAGTGAATTTTAGAGCTTCATGGATTCTTTCTGGATGAATTGTTTCACTGGAGGTGATTGATAACCTGTGTACTAGTCTTAGGTATATTGTTCTCATTCTCATTACTTCAGCTCTAGCCGCAATCACCTTAACACTTGAAGCTTGACATTTTAAATATTAAGGACAACTTATACTATAGTGTAAACTTAAAAAATAAAAGACTAAAAAGTACAGAAAACAAAGCTTATTCTTGTAGTCTAGAAGGAAAACACTTATACTTATGTTTTGTTTTATGTAAAAGAAGAAAGCTCTACTTTCTCATTCTGGAAAACTAGTGTTTCGTAAAAGCTTTTGAAGTAGATTTTTTTCCTAAAATGAGTAAAATTAAAACTGATGTTATTTAGATTAATTTTTATGCTCTGCTGACACTTTCTGGAGCTATGTAGCACTATTGCAAAATTCTAAACTTCTGGAAACTTCCCTGGCAGCATTATTCCCTTATTTTAATTAAACTCAGAACAATGCAGAACAATTATCTGGGTAACTCAGTCCATTAAAGCCTCTTTACACAAAGAATTTGGGGAAAAGTGAATTTTTCTCACCTGAATTGTCCAGATAATTACTATTTTTTTTTTTTTTTTTTTTTTTTGCCTTCTGGCCCTTCTGAAGTCAATAGATGAAAGGAAACTTGTTTCTATTTCTCTGTAGGTGCTTCTTCCCCAGATGTCAAACTACTCCAGACCCTTGAAGGTCAAGTCTCTGCCTGGTTAGCAGATATTATGTCAAGTACTTGATATTACTCCACAATATATTAATAACAATAATAGTAGTAGTAATACCAAAGATATGGAAAAATAATTCACAAGTAATCCACAGGGGGAAAAAAAACCCCAAATTGTATCATCTGGAATTAAGGGAACAGAGAGAGGGCGAAGATGTATTGGTTTCAGCCTTTATGTGAATTATGTAAATGTTGAAAACCATTCATAGCAGAATGAAGCAATGAGCCAGACGAAGAACAGGCTTCATCTGGCTCTGCTGCTTCTACTGGTTGGTATAGTTGGTGACTTGATGGTTGGACAAGGCTGCCCTGTTCTCAGGAAACTGTGAATTAATCATACACTTATACCAGTCTCTTCTGATTAAGCAAAATTTAGATTTCATCTAATAGGTTTCTAATCTCTTATGGTTGAGTTCTAGTCAGTCACAAACACATCAATAATTCTTTACGGGGCTGAGACCTTTTTCTTTTTAAACTATACATATGTGGATTATCCTATGTATGCCCAATTAGGTACCGGGACTATGAATGGGTACTTACACGTTGTGACAAAGATGGCTTCGTATCCCTCAGGGAGGTTACCTGTATGTGGCCCTTACCTGGGTATTTATAGAGTGACTCCAACTCACAAATCACAGAATGTTCTCAGGTTCCTTCACTGTTGGCACTTCTGTCTTTAATTTGGAATTGTTTTTCCCTCCCCTTCTTGATTTACCATATAATTTTTCATTGCTTAATTGTCTGGTTTTAAGTTTCAGGCTGAGTTAAATGTTCCACATTGAAAGTTTTCTACACACTTGTAGTAAATTCAATATCCCTGGTCCATAGTGTGAGGGAAGTTGGAATGTCAGGCCTGGTGAGTAATAAAGAATATTTCTAGTCGTTCACATGCCAGAATGAAACTCAGAGTTTCAGGTATCTCAGTGAGTGTCTGCGGTTGCCTAAGCTGAATTGAATTTATCTGTTATGTTTATATTCTTCTGGTTTGGTCGCCTTGGGAGTCCAAACTGAATTCCAGAAGGTGGTAGCTTGGTCCCACACTAACTTTGCTTGCTTGTGTGTGGTTTCCTCGGTTTGAGGAAGAGCTTTGTGCAGGGATAACAACTTTGAAGCATTGCCATGGCCTGGCTCTATGAATAGGAAAAAAAAAAGCAGTGGAAAGTACTAGCATTTTTTGTCATTCCATAGTTGACGATTGAAAGCTGTCTTTTTCAACAGGTTTTAGAAATCAACAGCGGATAAGTTCAGAACATAAAATGCATCTGATTATTGTAAATGGAATAATTTCCAGTGATTCCTTGAAGTTCATATGAGAAATGATACAGATATAAGTTGCTATTCATTTGAGGTTTTAAAAACATCTCAAATTTAATGGTAAATGATAAACTGGGAAAAAATTTGCAGACAGTCTTCTAATATCCTTAAGACATAAAAGTCTCTAAAATATCAATTAGCAAAAGTCCCAGTGCTGTAAAGGAAAAAATAGGCAAGGGTCCTGAGCAGATAACAAAAGAAGATTCCAGCTATTAAAAAAAAAAGAAAGAAACATGAAGACATGCAAATGAGCACATCACGGTCTTAGCAATTTGGCAAAAATTGAAAAACTGAAGGGTTAGGATGCCACCATCTCATAATATCCTTCTAGAAGTTTAAATAGTTGTTAACTGTCTGAAGAGCAATTTGGAGTAGGAGTGAAGAAGTTTAAAAGATTGTGTATACAGGAATTTGTATCACAGTTTCATTTAACACATCAAGGAATTAGAAAAAAATCCGTATGCCCTGTGTCATTAAAACATGATTTTGAAGAGTAGTTAATGTCATGATAAAATTTTCATGATATGTTAACTGAAAGATAAGTGTATAAAACAGCACGTAAGGATGATCTCAATTTAACAAATACATAATCTATCACCGGAGAGTATCTTGCTTGAAGGCATTATAAGTTATTAAATTTTTTTTACTCGTTTCTAATTTGTTCTTACAATGAACCTGCATTACTTTTATAATCAGAAACAACTCAGTTTATTTTAAAAATAATTCTGACTTAAAGCTGCCTTCTGCTGATTATGAAAGCATGTTGTTACCAACAAATATTTTGTTTAAATAAAATACAGTGACTGAAACATATGTATTTTTAGTAGAATTGATCTGGATACAAGAAAATTGATACAGATAATAACTGCCCAGGGAGTACTCAATAGGAAGAAAATACCTAGCCTGAGGCTTAAGGCCAACAACCCTGGCATTAATGGAATCGGGAAAAGAAAAGCAATTGCCGCAAATCAGATCTCATAGGATGTATCTGTCTGCTGTTCCGTCAACCTCTAAAAATTGCCACATATTAGGAAGGAGAAATCATTGCCTTTCTTCACGTCCTTGCAGTATAGTTGTTCCTGAGATGTGCCGTGTCTCTAATCGCCGCCTGCTGCACACTCGTGCTAGAAGGTCATTCATTACATCTGCAGTTAGAGGAAAGAAAACACGGACTCATTGACATCACGTCTGGGAGGACTTATCTTGTGTCTTCTGAGCTGGCACAAGAGCCAAGTATGCCAGACAGCCCTTGAGGCTGAAATGAGATTGTGAAACAGAAGGAGCAAGGCAAACAGCATAACATTTATTTCTGTTTCAGTGATGTTACTACTATAAATATGAAATTCAGAGTCTTTTATTAACTTAAGTCAAGCAATAGCTGATGTTGAATAGTATGCTGTAACAGTAATGGTGCTATAAACCCAAGGACACTGTTAAGAGGTTTCACATTAAAAAAATTAGATTTCATTAAGGGCACACGATTATGATAAGAAGTGTGGTTGAGAACCACAAATAGTGAGAAATATAGACAGTAAGGTACTTAGAATGATGTTTATGTATCTACATTGCTTATACTGTATGGAATTCCAGTTCTTAGTAATACTTGGAGTTCAAAAAGTGGATTTGCAATGGGAAAGAAAAAGTTGAATACAGAGATAGTAGAACCAGACAGTGATTTTTTTTTTATAAAGGTAAAGGACAAAAAAATAATAAAATAAAATAAATAAATAAAGGGATGGGGGTCTCTTTATTTTCCCTTTTGTGGACTCTGAATGGCACCTTCTCATGGCTCATGGGACTGGTCTCTCAGTCTGAATATTCTAACCCAGTCTCTGACCCATAGCTGTGCTGAGCTTGTGATCAGCCCTCCTTAATTTCTCTTTCCCAAAGGCCTGTCTCACAGGCTACTTCTTACTAAAATGAGTGAGTTCTCAGGCGCTGACTTTTCCCCTGAGAAAAGTGCAGTCTAATTCAGCGTAAATGTGTATCGCAGACCTACTGTGTCCAGGGCACTGCGGCATCTCTGGGTGGTACGAGAATAATTCAGTCCCAGTCCTGACCTTCTGAGGATACTACTGAGGAAGACAAATGTGTCTGTTAATAAAATATGCCCTGTTTCTACCCCTCCAGGTTTTTGACAGACTTAAAACCTATTTCCTCAATGCATTCATCTCTCCAGGTGGACAGCCCTTACATAGCTGGTCCTGATGCTGCTCCCCGCCATCATATTAGTTACTATCTTACTGCATTTAAACAGCTACCACCAAAATACCACACACTGGGTAGTATATAAACAGCAAACATTTATTCCTCACCATTCTGGGGAGGCAGAAAGTCCAAAATCAAGGCACTGGCAAATTCAAACATTGGTGACGGCTGCCCTCATGTCTGGTGGCTTCTCGCTGTGTGCACACTTGCTGGAAAGGGAGGCTGCCCTGTGGAGCATCTGGGACAAGGGCACAGTCCCATCCATGGGGCTCTGCCCTTATCATCCAATCACTTCCAAAGCCCCCAACTCTTGATGTCACCTGGTGGAGTTTGGTTTTTAACACATGGGGTTAGGTTTGAGTGGACGCAGACATTCAGATGTAGAA
The DNA here is from genome assembly GCA_963574355.1 of Loris lydekkerianus. Taxonomy (NCBI): domain Eukaryota; kingdom Metazoa; phylum Chordata; class Mammalia; order Primates; family Lorisidae; genus Loris; species Loris lydekkerianus. Next base: position 79,337 of record CAUYPK010102063.1, on the reverse strand, counting down.
GCTGTTCATCTGGTCCCTGCCATGCCATGTACACTCAACACCTTGAGTTTGCCCTGGGGACAGCTATACTCCCATTACCACCTTTTCTCTTTGCCACGTTGCCTGCTGGGTCTGTGTACTAAGTTACTAATTACTTTGACTTTTGTATTGTTCTTGAGGCTCTGGGATTTTTCTTAGCTTAAAAATCATTTCAACTTTGGCTATGTTAATAAAACCTATTGTGAACATTTTCTGAGTCTCTTTCTATGTTGAGTTTATTAGCATCTTTTGCTTTTTGCTGGGTTTTTAGATTTACAGCTGGCATTCACATGCATATAAACATGTTTATCATATTTAGACTTGTAGAATGTGTGAGTTGAGGTTCTGTGAGCAGTTTTAACTTATAAAGTATCTACAGACATGCTTTTCAGATTATTTTGTTTCATAAAAAAGAGGAAATGGAGCTAATCTAATAGGGATTCTACTCAGAGGGAGTGAACCATGCGGCTGCCTTTGAACTTTACTGCCCAGGTGGGTGTTCTCTGCATTGAGGTCTTTTTGAGAGTTTTACAGGATAGTGTGAAGTGGACATGCATAGACCAAGAGGAAGGGGTGGATTTCATCTAAGTTCTTTGGAGCAGAACAGCTTTGGGATGGGTTGATGGGGGGGAGTTCTTCCTGGAGGAACTCTGACAGGAGCTGGGTGATAGCGAGCTGTGACTCTAGGGTGTGCCTTGTAGATGTTTTCCAGGGTCCCTGAACACCTCAGCATCTCTGAGCCCATGAGGACACAACGGGTGGGTGGTCAGGAAAGCTGAGCACCCAGCTCCTTAAGTGCCCCCTCTGTTCCCTTTTAGGGCTCCTGCGAAGACTTCTGAGTCCAGTCTGAAGGTACACAGCTGTAGATACCTCCTCCATTCTAATTTGGAGAAGGGGTTGTCCAGCAAAAAGGAAGACAAAGACCGGTCCAATCTCACAGATGTTTGTTTTGGAGGCAAAGCTGGGCTATTAACCTTTCTTTCCTTAAGAAGAAAAAAAGGAGGTGCTGCAAAGTTAAATCCTGATGTTTTAAAAAAATTGGCACTCATGCAATTTCTCCTACCACACACGAGACCTATTTTTGTTTTTCTTGGAAACTTAGGATCTCCAAGGGATTGGTGGAGGCTGGGGGTACAATTAGGGAACATAAATAAATCTCCCTGCTGGAAATCCCTTCCCAGTCTCAGACAAGAACACTGTGGCAGCGAAGGCCGGCTGAGAGCTGGTGACGCTGTGAGATTTATTGGCTGACTGCCTCCCATCAGAGAGGGGACTCTGACTTCTGGGGCTGGTATTCTACCTGGAGATTTACAGGCCTGAGGGGAACATTGGTGGTAAGATTCATCCTCCTGACAAAACCACATCCAAGCCATCTCGGGCATTTAAGGATCTATTCTATTTTTGAAATCTACAAAAAAGATCCCTCGGTCTCTCAGTTTAATGTTATGAACTCTTTAAGTCAGGAAATTTAGCTTTAGAGCAAACTCAGAATCTTCATACTTTAGTTCAAAGACCGTTTTCTTTGGCGATCATCCTCTGAGTACTTGAAAGCCAATATTATTATAAATTGGCTTTCCCCTTTCTCTCCTCCCCAGATAGAATAATTTCAGCCCAGTCACTTGAATTTGGAAGAAAAAGCTTGCCAGCAAAATTCAAATCAAGTAAATATAAGCCTTTTTAAGGAAAAAATTTAAAAAACAGGAAAGAAGAACAAAAAAAAAAAAAAATGGTTTCTCTGCTGACAGCATCCTATCTGAAGTTCAGCCTACCTGAAATGAAATAAAAAAGTTTTATATTAAATTTTCATCACTGCAAAATTAATTAGTTGCTGCCCATTCCCGTTCCAGTGAGAGCTGCAGTTTACTTTTCTTTGTAGGCCTATGGATTTCCTTTGTGATTTAAAAGCAATTATGTTGAGCTGAAGAGATTTTTAGAGGCTGTTGAGAGAAACAAGATTCTATAGTAAGGATTCCTTCCTTTTGCCAAACCTCAGCTCTGTCAGGAACAGAGGTTATTAATCTTTCGGAGGAGTTACAGATCCATTTGAAAATCTGATAAATGCTAAGAACTTTCACCCTAGAAGCTGTGTCTCTATGCCTGCAGGAACTGTGCCTTCCCATCTCATTGAGTCCTTGGCTCTCAGATTTTAATCGCCAAGCCAAAAATAGTGTGTATTCTATTCAAGGATGAAGATGAAACATTTTACATAAAACTCTTCATTTACAACCAGAAAGAAAAAAGAATAAAAAAAGTGAATTTTTCTTTCTATAAATGGGTAAAATAAAAAAATAGATTCCTATTGAAATAAAGTTCTCTTTGACTTAATTGGAAATTTAATTTAATTTAAATTGAAAATGCTTTTTCATTTCTGAAGTATTCCCACAAGAAATCCTTAATATCTAATAGAATTTAATTTTGAGTTACAGTCGAAGTTAACCTCCTCCTGGCGACGCAGCGGTGCAGGAAAACCCTGCTCAGGCACCGGGACTATGAGCTCTTCTCTTGGCTCTGCCACCAGCTAGTTGTGGGACCTGGGTACCTCTTGGGCCTTCCTATTGGTAAATGCTGTTTTCAGAATATGTTTCTTAGCTTTTGTTTTGTGTATTTAGGTTTTCTATTTCCATGAGTGTGCATTTCCAGAATTCAATGAGATTTTCCTTGTTGTGATCCTTTTGTAATCTAGTAGGGTGTCTTGGCAAAAACAAAAAACAAAACAACATTAGTAGAAGGAAGGATGTAATGAGATATTGGCCCACAGGGCTGTGTCTACAGTTGTTCATCAGAGCTCATGTGTCACTCACCCCATCTCAGTCACTGGGTTCCATACATTGATGCAGTAAAGTAGCAAGGCAAATGCTTCCTGTCTCCCACCTGACACGCACACCTTCAGGAAACGGGGTGTGTGAAGATCCAGATTGTCTAAATAATTTTCTTCATTACTCCTGCTTAATTAGCAAAACGCTATAGGAAATGACTTGATTCATCAACAGTGAGTTTACATATATATTTCTATGATTATCCATAGAACGTCGGCACCCATAGATTTGAATAGGAAGATAGTCTTTCTGTTATCATTAGCATTTCATAAGTGGGCATATCCTATCCAAGTAAAATTGTTCAGTCCAAATTGAATAATTTCAATAGATTGTCAGGTTTTCTCTGCTTTGTGTGGTACTTCAGAATAACTTATTCTACCCAAGTTCATGAGAGTTAAAATGAGATGTCAGTGATTTGATGGGTCTGAGTGGATTCCAACTTCAAGTTAGCTGGGTATTGTTCACTGGTGTCCTAATAGCTGTCAAGAGAAAAGACCCAAGGAGCTTTGGTAAAACACAAAATCGCGTTGACCTCAGCCTAAGAGTAGGTCAATATCATTACCAGGCTAGAGATGACTTCCAGGTTGAGAACCGCTCTCTGCCTTAGTGGCCAAGCTATGTATTTCAAGAATCCGTTACTAGGTACCTGTACCTTGAATTGTAACCTCATGGTCACTACATTGCAGGACTTTTCCCAAGCCATGATTTGATCTCGTAGTTTGTCAGATGTGCCACTATTTGGGAAAGCCATGCATAGGTATTCTCCATGGGAACAAAGGGTAGATTGGGGAGAAGAGATTCAAACAGGTCTCATGAATTAGTAGTCTTTCAGTAGATGACAAATGCCGGCTTTTGCATTTGTTTTAGACTCAACTGCTGAACTAAATCTGCATGCTTGGAAGAGACCTTCACTGTTGTGGGTTTGGTAGTGAAAAATCATTTCTATCTTTCATTGGTCAGAGAGAGATAAAAGGTTGTCAGATTGGGTAGAGACAGGTTTGAGATAAATGCTGTAGCACCCTGGTGGTGAAGGAGAGAGGGTTATCTTTGGATCACAGCAGCGATTACTCATGCTTTTAGTGGTGTGCCTTTCATCACTGCAATTAGCTTCTTGTCTGCCGGTGTTTGGATACAGAATCTGTGGTTGTCGTGCAGTCAGTGTCAAAATCGCTCAACACCGTGCTCACTTTTGTGCTTGAGTACACTTATTGATGAGCACACAGGTGTTAAATTAGATTGGTTTCAATCTGTTGTATGAAGTCACCAGGCACCAGCTAATCCTCCCCTTGCTAAGGTTTCTGAAGTCTAGGTTATAGGAAAATGAGAAATCATCAGATAGTTTTACTAAAATAGAAATTATAAGATTCACTTAATTAAAATTTTTTTTCCCATCACATTTCACTTAAGGGAGAAAAATAAAACAAGCTTTGGTAGAAAACAGACATTTAGAGAAGGCGTATACATATCATATGACAATACATTTGACTTTCATTTACCTCCATATTAACATAATTTGTACATATTCAACATTTGAAGTCTCTTATCACCCACTCCCAACTCAGAAAATCACAGGTAAAATTGTTCATCTTCTGGACTTAAGGCAAATTAGAAAGGCAGCTTCAGAAATTCATGAGCATTTCCGCTGTGGGGGGTGTCTAGGGTGCCGCCCCTCCTGGCTCAATACAGGGCTCTTATAACTGAGATGGCTCATTACACCTCTCCTGTATTCTAGAAGAGGAACCCTCTGCAGACACCCTTGCCCTGGAGCAGTCCACAGCCAAGAGCTGGCTCATGAGCAGACAAACTAATTAAGACAATAAATAGCTGCAGTGATAGTGCATAGAAGACCTGCACCCAGACTTTACCTAAAAAGGGGAAAACACTGAGAATTAGAATTAGGCAATTAGGGCTTCTGCAGAATAGTATTACACACCTGAGCTAAAATGGTGATTGCAATGCTAGGCTGCACAGATTTGTGGGTATCAAACATAGGACAAATTTGGTCAGTTTTAAGTAACTTTTCCCCCTACGTGGACAAAACAGAATAAAATAGAACTATCTTCAGTGTAATATCTGAATCTATGGGTAAAAAATATTCAAGAAGGTTTCTGAATTGATGTAGATGGTGGGAACGTGGAACCCATGGAACAACCTTGCTTATCTGCTCCCTTTTTCCATTTTCCTTAAAACAATTTCAACAGAAGAGAATCTTGAGGATCTCTGTTTTCCCTCCTCCTATCAAATCGTAACAATGAGGCCCTTTCCTAGGGAGTGAGTGGAATGCTTTTTACCTGTGTCTGTGCCGTGATAACATGACATAGGAACGGGGTTGGTGAGAGGTAAGTGATGCGGGAGGACACGAAGAGCAACTTGATCCGCAGTGAACACTCAGGACAGAACAGCTAAGGGTCATGAGAATCTAAGTGTTTGGAAATTCTACAAGGTAAATTGGGGAAAAAAATTAAAGGTATCATGTGGTGTTTTAGCGTTTATTTCTGATCAGATCAAGTATGTGTCAAAAAGCATATTATTCTGCCAAATAAAATCAGCAGAGGAGAAAAGCTTGCATGCCCATGTATCTTTCACCCTTTACAGGTGTGGAGGCACTGCTGTGTCGTAATGGTGCCGGGAGTAACTGAGGAGTAAAAAAGCACTGCAGCTTTTCTATTGAGCAGAAGTGGCAAGAGAGCCAGCACCAAAAGCAAACTCTGCTAGGAGTTGGGTGGGGAGTTTGGAAACTCCTATGCTTGAAGTCCCTGACCACTCTGCAGTCATTCTCCACCCTTCTTAGCCTGTTGTAAATTCTTCATATCACTTAGCACCATCTATAATTATCTCGTTTATTCGCTGGTTTCCTCAATATATTAAGGTCTGTGTCTGTCTCGTTTATTGCTATATTCCTGGCCCTAAAAGTGCCTGGTATACCTTAAAGGTCCAGTAATTATGTGTTGAATGAATGAACAAATGAATTCAAATGCTATCCATGACCAAAAGCAGAGGAATGTGAATATGCCATGAAACTCCATTCCTGGTCACTTCTTTTCTTTTGCTGAACTTCTCCTTCCTCCCTGTAACTCTCTTAGAATTGCTCTTGTGCAGAACAGGCAGGGAAGATGCTTGCCTGAAGCTTGTCTCAATCAAGAGTTAAGCAACTGTGGCATCTCTGAATGTAAATAATTCTCCTGGACTTGCTCCCATCCAAACGTTTTAGCTACATGGGTCTTTTGGTCTTTCTGTGGCCTTTAAGATCTAGGGTAGATACAGGCTACATCTTCCAAGCTTGGAGAGGTCACTCATTGTGACCTCTGTATGAGACCATCCTAGATGCCAAGACCAGGGTGGGATGCATTCTGGGTAGTGTGTGATATTATAGTCCCCTGCTTTCTGTGCCCAGTGGATTTATTAGAACCACTAGCCATCTGGCAGGTGGGAAGATTTCGGTTCCACTGGGAAGCATCCTGGCTTGATATGGATCCACTTTGCATTGTTTTACCTGTTAATGGATTTAGTTTTCTTTTGTCTTTCACACAGACTTGTGAAATTCTCCTGGTTTCCTGCTCATGATTTAGATAGTAGACATCAATCCAAATCTTCCTTTTTTTTTTTTTCCTTCCACAATAAAGCTTTGTTAACTGGGTCTCAGGATATGTTTCCAGATTGGTCATGCTGAGCTAAAACCTCCAACTAAATCCACTGACTCTTGTTGCTCGTTTTTTGGTTTGGCCGTGGGCCTGACTCGCCACTGTAGGGCTAGATGATGCATTATCATTTAAACCAAAATGATCTTCAAGTTATATTTTATGATAACAGAGTTTAAATACAAGATATATCAAGTTCTGTGGGCTTAGTCATCCGTGAACTGCATGGTGTGAGCTACACAAAGAAGGAAAAATTAAGACATAGAAAGTGAGAGAGAACGCACACCTGTGCTATAGGGAGCTGTCAGCCTTGAGGCGAGATGTGATGTTTACATTTAGGAGTTGTGGGCAGTGGCACTGAATTAGTTGGACATAATTTTGGCTGGAGAGAAAATGTTATATTGTGGAGAATTTGAAAGTCAGTCAGAAGAATTGGATATTTTCCTGGGCATAGTGGCACCATAATTAGTTTAGAGAATGGGAACAGGTTTGGTGGAAATTAAGTTTTAGGAAGATTATCCCGGAGGTAGCAGAATGGATTGAGGAGGGGAAGATGGAAAATGTCTGAATTAGGAAACTGTCACAGGAAGTAGGCACCAGTGGGTAGAGACCTGGACTGAAAGAGTGAGGAAGGGTGGGCCAGCTGGGGACCAGAGGGGCTGTGAGACATCACAAAGGAAGCCCACAGGACCTGGAGACTCGTCATCGGGCCAAGGTGAAGGGTGAACAATCTGGAGAACACTAGGGTCTTATGACTTAATAATAGAGAGAGCTCTTTAGGGCACTGAGGTGAGAGCAGGTTTGATATGATGGTATTTTATGTGTGTAGTGTGCTGTAGATTTAAAGAATTATTTGATCATTACAACAAGCCTGCGGACCAGGCAGGAAGGGATACTTCAGCTGTCCTACTATAGATGTGGACACTTTGGAAATCCAGGGCACATGGCTGAGGGAAGTGGAGCAGCTGGGTTGATGGTAGAAGATCCAGGTGCCATCCTGAGGACATGTTAGAGACAGCAGGTAGGTGCTGGAGACAGAGTTCCTTGTGTGGCCACTGAATCAGTGCCATGCTGATTGGATTGCTTCTGGAAGAAAGGTCAGAGAAGGAGGAGTAGGAGGCTGGGAACGCTGGCTTGGAGCCCTGGCATTGTTAAGGGTCAGCAGCAGACCTCAGTACGGAGAGGCCCCAAGAGAAGAGGAAAAGGATGGGTTACTTCATCTTGGAGGTGAAGGCAGGGGGCAAATAGGGAAGGAGAGGGACAGGGCCGACCCTGTCAAATGCCCTCAGGGGCTATGGGGCTTATTTCTGTGGCAAGGTGGTCAGTGGTGACTTTTATGAAAGCAGTAAAGAGACTTTAGTAAGAATCTGAGCCAGGTTGCGACGGCTGTCACAGTGAGTGGGTGGGTGGTGATGAATAGAGATTTTGATTCTAAACCAGGTTTAGTAATGAGGAAAAGGAAAGGAGAAGAAAGGTAGGATAGGAGAGGAGAGGAGGAAGGGGGGAAGGAAGGAAGAAGAGAGGGAAGGAGATGGTTTATAGCTGTTGGTGGAAATGTAAATTAGTACAACGTCTATGGAGAACAGTGTGGAGAGTCCTCAGAGAACGAAAAGGAGATCCACCCTTCATTCCAGTATCCACTCAATGGAAAAGAAGTCATTTTGTATTAAGGCACCTGCACCCAAATGTTTATCATAGCACATCATGGAACAAATCTACGTGCCCAACACCTGATGAGTGGATAAAGAAAATGTGGTCTGTATATACCATGGAGTATGACCGCGCCATAAGACAAAATGGAATAATGTCTTCTGCAGCTGCTTGTATGGAACTGGAGACTATCATCCTAAGTGAAGTATCCCAGGAATGAAAAACCAGACACCACATGTTCTCACTTATAAGCAGGAGCACAGAAATGGGCCTATATGGTCATAAAGTAATATAATGGATATTGGAAACTAAGAAAGGAGGAGGAATAAAATCTACGTGTCAGGCACGATGTTCACTATTCTGGGGACAGGTAGACAGGGAGCCTGACTTCAGCATTATACAGTCCATCCATGTAACAAAAATCCCTTATGCCCCCTAAATCTATTGAAATTAAAAAAAAAAAAAAAAAAACAGCAACAGGATCCATTAGTGGATTTTTCAAGCTGTGGAAGATCTGTAGTTATTTGAAAGGGGATAGGATGGAAGTTTGGTCAGAGTGGAGGGGGTCAAGGTGATGAACTCGAAAGAGAAGGGACGCATCTGGGTCTCAGGTGGAGAGTCACTCTGCAGCAGATGGGGACAGTCTTCAGGAATGTAGGAGGACAGTCCAGTTTATTGCCAGCTGTGGAGTAAATGCACTGAAGACAAAGTAGAGCACATCTTTTCAGGTCTGTGTGTTTTGCCATTTTTTTTTTCCTTTTGTCTCTTACCAGAAAATTTCTTTGCCTCTCACAGAGCACATGTACCATTTGCCATGTTATTTTTCTTGTCATGCAGTGTTCAAAGAACAGCACAAAGAAAAATTTTAAGACTGAGATAGACAATACCTATAAATATTTTGTGTTTCTTAGGAGGAAGGTATTATATAAATGTATGGCACTTTTGTGATAATTCTGAGTAAAATTTCAAAGGACCTAATTATAAAAAAAATTGTAGAACGTAGTCATGATGCAAAGGTCCTAAATAAAAAATATAGATATTCAGATTTAGAAATATTAAAATTTATATTGGTGTTCATTAATTTTAAAATATGTGTCTTGATGATCTGATGATCTGATAGATCATCTAGTATTGGGTAAATAGGTTAATAACATTCCATGAATAAGAAATGATCTGTCAGCTCTGTGCCTATGGCTCAAGCCGCCAAAGCACTAGCCACATACACCTGAGCTGGCAGGTTCAAATCCAGCCCGGCCTGCCAAACAATGACAGCTTCAACCAAAAAAATAGCCGGGTGTTGTGGCGGGCGCCTGTAGTCCCATCTACTTGGGAGGTGGCGGCGGGAGAATCACTTGAGCCCAGGAGTTGGAGGTTGCTGTGAGCTGTGATATCACAGCGCTCTACCCAGGGTGACAGCTTGAGGCCCTGTCTCCAAAAAAAAAAAAAAATCTGTCTTCATAGGCAAGGGAATTTAAGATGCTTTCACGAGGATCTTCCTACTTATGGTACATTTTGTTCAAGGTGAACTGAGGTCACTCATTGACAAAAGAGAAGATGAATTTAGGTGTTGTGTCTGAAGATGTGAATGGAGTGACTCTGTGGCCTGCCACTGGTGGGGTGGTGTCATCAACAGGAGAGGCTGAACGCATGTCGGGAGATGTACCTCAGCACCTCTCACCTTTATACGCAAGCAACAGGGAGAAGAGAAACAAGAAAACTACTCCCCACTCCATTCCTCTTCTTGGATCTTGCAAAGACAGCAAGGGTGTAGGGAAGAAATCAGATTGTTTCGTTTAACTCCAAAGCCCGCTACTATGTAGGGTCACACTCTGCTTTGCTGCTTTTTCTTTTCGCCTCACTTTGGACCCTGGAGTCTGTGGTTCTCTTCCTTTGCAGTGGCATGTTGCTAAGTTGTGCATGTACCTAAGAAGGTATCACTTCAGCAGCTGAAGGAGTGGGAACCAAAGAGGGAGGTCAAGGTCAAACAGGGAAGGGTGGTAGGAAAAGTACAAACCCTGCTTCTCTTGGAAGCCACGGCTGCCCGTGGTATTTTATGACAAACTAAATTTCCTCCAGACCTCTTACCTCCCTGTGGTTCACTTTGGGTTTTACTCGTCCTTCCTGTATGTCCACAGCATTCCTGCTCCATGTTTCTTGATGTTACTGCTTGCTAAATTATTCCAGGGCAGTGAAAGCCAACTCAACTGCAAGTTTTACCAAAGAAGAAATGTCAACTAAATTATCTTTAATAAAATCATTTTCTTTTTTTTAATCATAGAGTCAACCAAAGGTGGGGCGGGAGGAGATTTGCTTTAATTGCAGGCACTTGGAACACCCAGCCTGGGGTTAAATATCTTTTCATCTTACATGATTATGGCAGGCAGAGTAGGCATTCTTAACTCTTTAAATGCGTATGGTTTGGGGATAATTAAAATTGGGTTTAGGGAAGCAAAAGGAAGAAAATACACGTTTAAAAGGAAAACAGAATGCACGTAAAGGCAAAAGCAGATTTTAAAAATTGTTGGAAATGCAATCGATTACTTGACAAGTTTGGCATGTGTGAGACAAAGAAAAGTAAGTCCCAGAAGAACATAGTCATGATGCAAACAAAGGTTGTATAGGGCTGCAAAGATCAGGAAATGGGCTTCTTAGCTGAGTGTGTCTTGAGAGGAAGGTGAGGGTAAAGACATTGACATTAGGGGAACTCAACAGACAAGGTATAGATGGATGTGTGCAGGGGCTTGTTTTTGTGTAATACACAGTGATCTCCTGTAGCCAAAAGATTTCGGACTTTATTCCTTAGAAAATGGTGAGACATTACAGCAGAATATTACATTCCAAGCTATAATGTTTAAAGGGAGAGAATTCCGTAGCTGTATGAGGGATGGATTGTGAAAGATGAAGTCAAGGAGACCAGCCAGCAAACCGTTGCAGTAATCTAGGCACACACTGGCGTTGGTGTGAATTAAGGCAGTGTTGTCGAGTTTGGAAAGAAAGTTGGGATGTGAGAGACACTCCAGAAGTAGAATACAGACAACTTGATAGTTAACTGAAAATGGAGGGTCAGGGTTGGAGAGGTGCAGAGATCTCTCCAGGTTTCCATGCTGTTTAACTAAGGATGTGGTAGTACCCTATATGCTGTGGTGTAGTTTTTTCTTTGTCACATTTGCTGATCTCCATGGTATAAACACTTTCATCAAAGCTGGTTCTCACCTGCCACCTGGGTAACGTCACCTTATGTGGAGTTGGGAAGAGACGCGTACAGTCAGCTCACAGACTGGTTTCCTCTGGCTTCAGCACACCCGTGTGCCCACCTGGGCTGTGGGGATGGATACCAGGTCCAGTTTTGAATGGTTTGAATTGACTACATCTGTGGGACATCTATGTGGGAAGAGTTTAACAGGCACTGGAAGCTTAGAGCTGGCTCTCAGGAGGAAGGGCAGAGCTAGAGGGGGAAGGAAAGCCATAGCAGATGATGGTGAAGGGAAGGGAGGCAAAGAATTGGAAAAGGGGGGAGAGAAGTTACAAAAGTGGGCAGAGACTGGCACCTGGGGGATGCCTGTGTATGTGGGTGTGATGTGAAAATAAATGAAAGTAAGGAACTGCGAAAAGAGAGCTATGGAAGCTGTGGTGAGGTCTAGAAGCCAGCAGGATCTCAGCATCTGAGATGGATGGAGTCTGAGAAACACAGCAGTGTCCTCAGGAATTTAGGATGCTCTGACTCTCAGTTAGTGAATATAAACATTTTAATCGGAATTGTCCCAGTACGAATTAATTTTCATGAAATTCCTGAGGGAATATGATTAAGCCAATTTAATTCCTTCCCATAATCAATTTTCCATAGTGTTATTTATGTATTTCCAATTTTTTCCCATTTTATATTTATCTTAATGAAATTATTTAAGCCAGGATCAATTATTTTCTTCATAAATATCGTGGAAAAGATTTGATTTATCAATAACTTTAGAAAAAAATTGTCATTAAATTTTACTAATTCTGTCCTCCTACTATTCCTCATTTTCTTTTGAGGCTGACATTTCTGGGTTCATTTTCCTTGGGCCATGTTTTTTCCATGAACAACAGATGACCCTTCACGTAATATTTTATCTGCATAAATTTTAATATGTAGCCACTGTAGCCTTGCAAGTTTTACATTGTCTTTAAATACAAACCTGTGAAGCCCGTCTAAGTGAGTCACTTTTTCCTGACTGTTTGCCTGAGTGAGGAGGCTGGAAGCCTACTGGAGACTGATAGAAATGGTTAGGAAAGGTCCTCCTTATAGATTCAACATGAATATATTAACAAAAGTTCTAATCAAAGTCTGATATCGGAAGAAAATAATTTCAGTGTCTCTTTATTATAATAATTTTTAAATCTTAGATTTTCATAGTGCTTTGAAGTAAACGAAAATACCAAATTATATATTTTGCTACTCAATACTGATATATCTCATGTCTGTTTCTCCTCATTATATGCAATTGTGTTAATACGGCGAAAAGAACAAAGCACATTTTGAATTTGGCGGTTTGGGCAGAGGAGTGACTGGTAGATTTGAAAGATCACACTGGAGCACGAGACAACCAAAAGGCATCTCCACCACACTCAGAGCCAGCCCGGCTCTTAGGAGGCCGTCTGCGGTGGGTGCCATTTCACGGGTGAATTTGCTGCAGCTCACAGGGAAGCCTTGGGTTCCGCAGGCTAGTTTTTCCACTGAACTCTTAAGAATGGACTTGTCTAAGCTAAACTGACAAGACTGATACGTGAAACCAGAATGTCAATTTATTCATTTAAGCAGGAAAAGGACTGAAAGTTTAGGAAAGAGTATAGAATTGTAGTGTGACTGGCTTAGAGGAAAAAAGCAACAATAACTTTCAGCTAGTTGTCCTTAGTTTGCCGGTGCAGTTTACAACTATGACTTTCATGTACCTTGAAAGGGAGAGCAGGACTAGAGTAAGTGAAACCCGACAAGCACAGTTCTGTGCTTCCCCTCGATGGTGCAAATACCTTACTAATAGAATATTAGTAATAGATTCAGCTAAGGCGGCTTCTTCCCTGGAAAGAGCTGGGATGAATGCTATGCTCTGTGATTGCTCTCACACACACGCTCTGTTGTTTTTTTCTGTGCTAGTGTGGTTGCTTCAACCATCCTTTTGAGCCACATGTCCTTTACTTAGGCAGTTTACATTAGGTTATAATCTAGTTTTATATGTCGAGCCTAGCAGTCAGTGATTTTTTTTTAATCGATTTTTGTATTTCATCCTCCATTCACTTTGTGTTATTCTTAAAGTTGAAATCTCAGAACAATCTCAAACCTTAGTTTTGGGGAATCTTACTGACCCCTAAGTACTGACAACCATGACACTTTCATTCTTTTGTAACTTAAGATCACTTAAAGATTGGTTGGTGACGCCAGGCATGGTGGCTCATGCCTGTAATCTCACCAATCTGAGAGGCCGAGGCAGGTGGATTGCTTGAGCTTGAGACCAGCCTGAGCAAGAGTTTGAGACCAGCCTGAGCAAGAGCAAGACCCTGTCTCTACTAAAAATAGAAAAATTAGGCAAGCATCTTGGTAGGTGTCTGTAGTTCCAGCTACTCAGGAGACTGAGGTAGGAGGATTGCTTAAGCCCAAGAGTTTGAAGTTGCTGTGAGCTATGATACCACAGTTCTCTACTGAGGGCATCTGAGTGAGACTGTGTCTAAAAAAAAAAATGAGTTCATTTACACTTAGCGTCCACAGGTGTTTCAATTGAACTTTTTTTTGAAATCATTGTAGATTTATTTGCATTTGTAAGGAGCAACACACAGATCCTAGGTACCCTCTACCTATTTTCCTCTAGTACTGACACCTTACATCCCTTGTGACATCACAACCAGGTATTGACATTAATGCAGTCAAGATGCAGGAGTTTTACCACCACAAAGATCTTTCATGTAACCTTTGCATTTCAGGAATAAATCCCAAAGAAATCATGATGCATAATTCTCTTTTTACATTGCTAAATTTGACTTGCTAATATTGTATTGATAATTTTTGCATCCAGTACTTCCTTTTTCTCTAAGGTAGGCATTTTAGTACTATAAAGTCGTTCCTCAGCACTGGTTTTGCTGCATGCTGCATATTTTGATATGTTCTATTTTCATATTTGTTATACTCTAATATCTTTTTGGGATTTTTTTTTTGCTTTGAGCCATGGAGTATGTAGAAGTGTGTGGTGTAGTTTTCAAGTGTCTGGAGATTGTCCTGTTGTCTTTGTGTTACTTGTTTCTAGTTGTATTCCATTATGGTGGTGTAGAGACATACTCTCTACGGCAGGCATCCTCAAACTTTTTAAACAGGGGGCCAATTCACTGTCCCTCAGACTGTTGGAGGGCCGGACTATAGTTAAAAAAAAAAACAAAACAAAACTATGAACAAATTCCTGTGCACACTGCACATGTCTTATTTTGAAGTAAAAAACAAAACGGGAACAAATACAATTCATACTTCTTCATGTGGCCCGCAGGCTGCAGTTTGAGGACACCTGCTCTACGGTTTCAATTCTTTTGAATTTGTAGAAGTTTGTTTTATGGCACAGAATATGCTCTGTCTTGATGAATGTTACACGAACACTTGAAAAAAACTGTGCTTTGTTGAATGGAGTTTTTTAATATACAAGTAGGTCAATTATATCTTACTGGATGGTTGTGGGGTTTGTTTATTCTCTGTCCTTGTTGAGTTTCTGTCTAGTAATTACTAACTCTTACTGAAAGGGGTGTTAAAGGCCCTAGCTATCGCTGTAGGTTTGTCTGTTTCCCTTTCAGCTCTGTCAGCTTTTTCTTTTTACATTATGAGGGTCTGTTGTATGGTGCATATACTTTTAGGATTGCTATTGCCTTCCAAGTCAATTGATTATTCTATAATTAGGTGGCTCTTTTTTCCTAGCGTTTTATTTTTTTGCTCGTAAGTTTTCTTTACCTGATATTAATACAGCTGCGTATGCTTTTTTTTTTTTTTTTTTTTTTTTTTTGCAGTTTTTGGCCGGGGCTGGGTTTGAACCCGCCACCTCTGGAATATGGGGCCTGTGCCCTACTCCTTTGAGCCACAGGCGCCACCCCATATGCCTTTTTGTAATTGACATTTGCCTGGTATATCTTTTCCCATTCTTTTTATATGACATTGTCTGTGAAATCAGTTTCTTGTAGTTAGCATATTATTGGATTACATTATTTCATCTACTTTGAAAATCTGTCTTATTTTGGTTTATTTAGACCATTTTCCTTTTACGGTTTGTATTGATATGTTTGGGCTTAAGTCTTTCATTTTATTATTTGCTGATGGTCTCTCATTTCTGTTTCTCTTTTCTTACTTTTCTGTGAAGTATTTGAACCTTTAAAAATGGTACCGTGTTGATTTACTTTAGCCATTTCGGGTTTTTGGTTTGGGTTTTTAAGTTTGTTTCTTTTTGTTTTTGCTTTTGTTTGTTTAAGTGTAACAATTACAATTAGCTTCCTTAGTGGTAGATACTGCAGTACACGTGTGTGACTTATCACAGTCTGCAGTGTCAGTGTTTTACCACTTTGCCTGACATGGAGAAGCCTTAGTGCTGTCTGGGCATCTTTATCTTGTCCTCTCTTTAAATATAATTGTCTTAAGTATTTCCGCTATATACCTGTGGGTCACATCAGATACTGCAAAAATTTTTACTTCAACCTTTACCCATTCCAGTGTTCTTTTTTTCATGAAGTTTTAAACTTTCTCTTGTTGTTGCTTTTTCTGTTTAGAGACCTTCTGTTAGCCATTCTTTAAGTAAGTTTGCTAGCACAGAATCCCCTTTCCTTTATTTGAGAATATTTTTATTCCCCTTTTCATTTCTTTTTTTGTTTTTGTTTTTTTTTAGAGACAGAGTCTCACTTTGTCACCCTTGGTAGAGTGCTGTGGTGTCACAGCTCACAGCAACCTCCAGCTCTTGGGCTTAGGTGATTCTCTTGCCTCAGCTTCCTGAGTAGCTGAGACTATAGGTGCCTGCCACAACGCCTGGCTATTTTGTTTTTGTTGTTGCAGTTTGGCTGGGGCTGGGTTTGAACCCACCACCCTTGGTATATGGGGCCAGTGCCCTACTCGCTAACTCGCTAAGCCACAGGCGCCACCCCCACCCCCTTCATTTCTAAAGGAATATCCAAATACAGAATTTTCCAAATACAGAATTCACAGTTGACAGTATTTGAAAAATGTCATGCCACTTCCTTCTGGCCAGCATGGTTTCAGATGAGAAATCTACTTTTATATGATTTGTTACTCTGCTAAAAGTAATGCATCTTTTCTCTTTGGGTGCTTTCAAGGATTTTACTTTGCTTTTTGTTTTTAGAAGTTTAATTATGATGTGTCTTGGTGTGGATTTCGCAGGGTTTGTCCTACTCAGATTTATGTCTTTTGCTAAATTTGAGACTTCTTAAGCCGCTCTCTCTTTTTTTTTTTTTTTTTTTTTTTTTGGAGACATGGTCTCACTGTGTTGCCTTGGTAGAGTGCTGTGACGTCACAGCTCACAGCAACCTTAAACTTGGACTTAAGCAATTCTCTTGCCTCAGCCTCCCA
Organism: Loris lydekkerianus; assembly: GCA_963574355.1. Lineage (NCBI taxonomy): Eukaryota > Metazoa > Chordata > Mammalia > Primates > Lorisidae > Loris > Loris lydekkerianus. The sequence continues at coordinate 62,643 of CAUYPK010102063.1, read as the reverse complement.
AATATGTGGGACTACAGGCGCCCACCACAACGCCTGGCTATTTTTTTGTTATAGTTGTTGTTTGGCAGACCTGGGTCAGGTTCGAACCCACCAGCCCTGGTATACATGGCTGGAGCCCTAGCCACTGAGCTACAGGCGCTGAGCTCATTTTTTAGCCATTATTATTATGGTTGTTTGAATACTCTTGTCTATACTCTCCTCTCCCCTTTTGGTAATGCTATGATGAAAAAAAAAAAAAATCCATCTTTTGTTACTGTCCCAAAGGTCTCTGAGGCTCTGTTTGTTTCTACCTCCCCTCCCCCCCAGTCTGTTTTCTGTCGTTTCAATTAAATTTTATTAATCTGTTTTCAAGTTTGTGGATTCTGTCCTCTGTTATCTCCACTTTACTATTGAGCTTTTATGTCTAGTGAGTTTTTATGTCTGTTATGATATTTTTAATTATATAATTTGAATTTTGTTCATTTTTGTAACTTTTCTTTTGCTGAGATTTTCTTGCTTTTTGTTTAAGGGATTGTATTATTTGTTGCTGAAGCCCTTTTTTGATCTTGGCTTAAAAGCTCTTGCCTGATCATTTACACTTCTGGTCACTCAGTGTTGGTGTCGGCTGGTTGTCTTTTCTCATTCCAGTTGTGATTTTGCTGGTTCTTGGTATGATGGGTGATTTTTTTTGTTGTCTTCTGGCAGTCTGGCTGTTAATTTCAGAGTCTCTCATGTTGTTTTTAGTACCTGGGCCACTTTGGCAGGCTTGTGACAGTGGCAGTTTAACATTTAGAGCCTTTTAGTGCAGCTTTGGTACTGCTGGGGAGGAGGAAGGGATGCCCCCAGCCCGGTCCCCTGGTGCCTCTCTGGGGGGGAAGGCAGAGCATGGAAGGGCATGACTGGAGAGTGCGTCCTGGGTGCTTGCTGTGGTGGGAGTCCCCTTTCTGGGGGGCCTGGCTGCCTCACCGTGTCTCAGGCCTGGTAGGGAAGGAAAGCCCTTCCAGGCCCCTGCCACCCGCCTTGCATGGTGTCTCTGAGTTGGGGAGGAGAATTTTAGGTCTGGAGAGGTAGGAGGGTGCGTTGTCTGGCCAGTTTATATCAACGGGGTGATTAACCTAGTCCCTTTGCTAGATCTCCCTTGGCTGGTGGCAAAGGCAGGACTCTTTCCAGTTTGCACAAGGAATGAGCCCATCGGGCCTGCCTTCTCTTGTCGTAGGTAGTGGGTTGGGAAGTGCCGGGTCTGCATTGCCGCCCGGCACAATGCCGCCAGGGCAGCATAAGATGTCCTGGCTCTTTTTTTGCTTTCCAGTCCCAGGATCCTTAAGCAATGTACCTTACTCTTTCTGCCTTTCAGACATGACTTATTTTTAGGGTCTATTATTGTGCTTAGCAGGGAAGAGCAGGAAGAATTGAGTCTACACCATTTTGTTTAGACTGTAAGTCCACAGGTCAGTCAAAAAGAATCTTTTTTTTTTTTTGCAGTTTTTGGCCAGAGCTGGGCTTGAACCCGCCACCTCCAGCGTATGGGGCCGGCGCCCTACTCCTTTGGGCCACAGGTGCCGCCCCCCAAAATATTTTTGAGACCTAGTTTGTATAGGTCTGTAGAAAAGTCAGGGACAAATAATCTATAAAATCTGTGTGTGTCAAGCAGACTGGCCAGTTGGGAAACAGAGCTGAAAAAATGGCAAAAGTGAAACCACAGATGTCTCAAGGCAAAATGTGATTAATTGCCATGAGAGTGATATGGACGAGAAGCGCTGGAGACCCAGAAGAAGGGAAGATCAATGCGTCTCCCAGTCTGACTTGAGCAATTAATAACCATAGTTTTTCAGCTGTTGTGCCATGTAGACGGTAAGATCTTCAGATGAAAGCGGCTTCTGGCTGGTAGAATGGAAGAGAAACCTAGAAATTAACATCTTAAAACAAGATACCTTCCCCCAAGTCATCTTGTGCAGGCTTCAGCATAAACTGGGGGAGTGGGAGACGGGTGTTGGGAGAGAACTTTGGGAGAATGGATAATTTTTAAAATGCCACACATGGTGACTGAAACCCCACAGGTGGTGGTTAAAAAGGTATCTGGCTGGCTCACATGATTTTCACTTTGAAGAAAACACATAGCAAGTCCACCTCGTGGAAAGGCATTGACTGTGGGAAACCAGAAGCACAGGGCTGTGTGAAAGTAGGTCACAGGTTTGGCAGCTACATCAGGATGCTCAGAAGGAAACAGCACAGCGTGTGGTGACTGGCAGTGGTGGAGGAGGCCGGATCCTGCTTAGCGTATCCTAGTGCTCCGAGGGCACCCGGACAGCTCTGCTGTGTGCTGTGTGCTGCTTCTGTCACCCTGTCGCTCCACGAAGGAACCTGCAACCTGCAGGGGTCTCTTCTCCAGAGTCCTGGGTCTATTTGGAGGGTTTCCTTTCTAGGTAGTATATATAAGCACAAAGGAGAGAGGAGGAGAGGAAGACAACGAAGAAAGATAAGAGGACAGAGAGGGCAAGCTTGGCATTTTAAGGTTTTAGTATGAAGCACAACACTTCACAGAGGGAGAAGCCTTTGGGGTTGTTATAAGGAAAGTCGTGTTTAGCATATTGTGGTAACATCCCAGCAGGATATCTCTGAGTTAGTCCATATGGTGGTAGTGATTTTCTCAGGAAACATAAAAAATAATTGTAAACAGTAATATTGAATGAAGCATCAGAAAGATGGCACTACTTTTAACAGTTAAGCATGTGTGACCAGAAAGTTCAGAATCTAAAAATCACAGTAGAAACCAACTTATATTGTTATTACTTAAACACAGTCAAAATTTTATTTTAAAGTGTATTGGGGTGTGATTGCTAAAATCTTAACACTGGTGCCCATCAAAGAAAGAAAAGAGTTAGCTTTTTCTTAAGCATACATTTTCTCAATTTACTGTAAAATCTTGGTGTGCCTACTCATTTGCTATCATGGATAATCTTCAGTAGCAGATAAACAAACAAATAACCACAATACATAATTTTATTTTTGCCTTATTCCATGTAAGTTAAAAAAGCTGTTTACTTCATTCAACAGGAGAATATTTATTGATAAACAAACTCTGTGCCAGGTATTATTTTAGACATGGGGAATATAGCTCTGAGCAAAACACAAAATCCTTATCCCTGTTTATTCTGTCTAGGATACTATTAATATAGCTGTAGTCTTTTATTTAGGTGTAGATGTGATTGAATAAGGTAAGGAGAAACCATAAATTATTCTGGGTGTCAAGAGGAAGCTAAGAACAGAAACATACTGTGAACGTGCATTTAGCAAGAGTGGACTATGTTTATAAGCAGAAAGAGGAGGAATATGTGACTGATTTTGGGGGAATACTGCCAATAATCTCATGTATTTTTGCTACACACTCCTTTAAAAAATATGTTTGTCTGTTCAATTCAACAATCTGTTATTGAGCACTTGCAATGTGGTGGACTTTATTTTTATTTTATGTATTTTTTTTTTTTGATACAGTGTCTCATTTTGTCATCGTGAGCATGACATCTTGTGCACCTGTGGCGTCATAGCTCACAGCAACCTCAAACTCTGGGGCTCAGGAGATTCTCTTGCCTCACCCTCCCAGGTAGCTGAGACTACAGGTACCCACCACAGCATCCTGCTCATCTTTATATTTTTAGTAGAGAAGGGTCTCCCTCTTGTTCAGCTGGTCTTGAACTCATGTGCTCAAGTGATCCACCTGCTTTGGCCTCCCAGGGTGCTAGGATTAGAGGTGTGAGCCACTGCGTTTGCGTTTGGCTAATGTGCTATACTTTATTATTTATTTATATTTTTGAGTCAGAGTCTCACTTTGTCACCTTTTGTCCTGAGTATGACATCCTGTGCATCTGTAGGGTCATAGCTCACAGCAACCTCAAACTCTTGGGCTTGAGTGATCCTCCTCCCTCAGCTGAGACTACAAGCACCCTCCACAAGGCCGGCTATTTTTATAGACAGGGTCTTACTATTGCTCAGGCTGGTATTGAGCTCGTGAGCTCAAACAATCCACCCGCCTCAGCCTTCCAGAGTGCTGGGATCACAAGTATGACCCTAATCACACCTAGTCCAGCCTAATATGCTGGACTTTAAAGAAGTTATAAATTGGAACGAAGGGGATATAAGGATGATTTTCTGTGCTTCATTTTCCTATGTAATGGGAATATCACATTAATGTGAAAAAATGGTAAGTACAAAATTCACCTTGGAAATATGTGTAAACACGCTAATCTTTCATTACTTTCCCTGTCATGCCCTATTATTTCTCCTATTCCATACATTTTAATTTCTTTGTCTTGTTCTTGGTAATATTCTTATTCCTGACTCTCTTCTCAAAAGACCTGTGGCTGTTGAAGCCCTGTCCTTCTCTCAGAAAGTTCCTCTCTAGCGAAACGTTGTCTTTTTCACCGGCAAGTCCCATGTACTTTGTTATTTCTGGACACCTGCTTTGGGTTAAGTCATACTCATTTATTTTCAACTCTCCCTGCCCCTTTTAGATGGCAAACTCCCGTAGGACAGGGGCTGTTTCTTAGCAGTATTTGCATATCCCTCCAGGGTGCTTAGCACAGGATTGGCCACATGGAGGTTGCTCAGTAAATAATTGAATTGAGTTGTATCTTGACCTTCACATTTTCTGAGGGTAACTGTTCAGTTCCACCAATTTTTCCAGGCTTTATGTCTATCATTCCTAAGACTGTCAGCATTTCCAAAGCCTTTGCTCCTGTTTGCAATATACAAAGCAGTGGTTTTATGGGGGCAGAATATAGCACAACAACCAGTTTACTCTTTCTGGAGGAAAACCTACCCACCAGTCGGAGAGTCATCACATTTTAATTATTGTGGCAAAGTCAACTAAGAATTATTTGAGCACCTGAGAAGCATGAGTCATGCTGTTAGGCCTTGTGGTCTCAGCAGTAGCAGTGAGGGAATGTGACTCGGCTACCCTTGCTTCTGCCTTCAAAGTCCTGGTCTGCCTTCCAAAGACTCGTGGCCTCCCTGCCTCAGGCACTGAGGATACACCAGACAGAACTGGAGCAACCCTTTGTGTCCACCTACTGAGTAGACTTCCCTCTGAAACAGATTTCACGTGCAGACTTTTATCTTCCGTGAATCTTGATAGCCCCGCGGTTAGCTTCTTTTTGTTTGTTCCTCACTGCTTTTGCTGCAAGTTCTTTCTAACTGGGATAGTCCCGCTGGCCCTTTCAGGACTTCACATCGTCTTTGGAGACCATGCTGCCTTGTGAACACTGTGCTGAGGCTGACAACCAGGAAGCTGGTGTTTTTGTGACTATACTGCCATCTCTTTCATTCTGTGAAGCAATACAGGCTCCCTGCTGTGTTCTCCCTCCTCACCCTGCTATAGGCTACGCATATGCATAAATGACTTTCCTAATTTGACAGGATACAGAGTAAATTTATGTGAAATATCACACTGGATTATTACCTTTTGATTTTAATCAATTTCTGCATGCTACCCTAAGGTGTTCAGCTTTACTTCTTTCTAGTTTTAAAATAGCAAAGGAATGCCCTACCAGATTTTTAACTATAGGTCTGGACTGAATTAAGTGAAGTATCTAATTGGTCTCCTCTACCCAGAGATGCTTGTGCCTCCCCCCACCCCCATACCCACACACAGCCTGTGTGGGAGAGAGCTCTTCAGATTTCACAGGCAAGAGAATGCATACTATCTCTGTAGCTGAAGAAAGGCTTTAGCATGGGGCCTGGTATTTATTGATGGCACCCTCAGCTTTCTGCTGAATCTTACCTAAACTGTAAGTTTTATGGTTAGGTGCTTATATTATTTTGTTTTATACTTAACCTTTCTTACATTGTGATTCTTGTGGTATAGAACTCACATTTCCTCTTCAAAGACAACAGGGGTGAATTTTCCATATAATACCTGTTAGGGTGGAAAGCTCAGTAGGTGCTGCATGCCAGATGAGAAAAGAATTTCTCTCGCCAAGATTAGGACATGAAAGTTTAAGTTAATTTTATAGTTTAGAAGAAGACAAGGGAGTAAGGGGGGAGAGAGAGAGTGAGCAAGCTCTCACACAGAGAGTAGGGAGCAAAGAGGAAGGAATAGCTGCAGCATCCCGGGGAAAGAAAAGAGTACAGGCTGTGAGGTCTAGTGGGTGGCCGAATTTAGAGGGAACAAAGAAATGTCACTGTGGCCAATTTCAGGAGGTATTGTGGATGTGAAAGCTGTGTCCATTTTCCCTCAGGCAAGGTTGAAGACAGACTTGCTTCCAGGTGTTCCCCATCCTGAGCCCAATGGTTCATATTCCATTGTTTGTCTGGGACGCTCGGGAACACCCTGAGGGGAAGGGAGCACATTCTAAAAGGAAAAGGAGCTGGTGAATGTAAATAGAAAGAATTTACCTTTCCTGTTCTGCTGGGCTCCTCAAAGGCTTGGTTTAGTCCTATTTGAAAAACGATGAATTAATAATTTTCATTATTTCACTGTAAAGACCGACTCTCCTTACACACTATCAATGAGTTCCTTATTTCCTTTTCCATTTCCTGTTCTTCTCTTAGAAACTTCTTGCCAAAACTGCCGAACACCACGCTCCAAGTGTAATGTATTGCCTCTTGCTCAGTGTTGCTGACATGTTCTGTCATGAATAGAGATGGATGATGAGCACATGTGCCTTTGGAATTTCTTGAGTGTTATAATTTTGAACTGTCAAATTCTGGCATATTTAAGGAATGTTGCCAAATCATTTAAATTTCTTTTAATGTAAAAACATGGCTTAGCAGGTGAGAGATAATTGGGTAGTCATTTAAAGTCAGGTCCCAGGCCGGGGGGACGTGGCTCACATCTGTAATCCTAGCACCCTGGGAGGCCAAGGTGGGTGATTATCTGAGCTCCTGAGTTTGAGACCAGCCTGAGCCAGAGTGAGACCTCGTCTCTAAAAATAATTTTCACCCATCAGTAAAGGGAGGGCACAGTGCTTGCTAACAGCGTCTTCTCCTTTGTTCCGACTTTCCCGCCCTCCAGCTCTACTCTGATAGACACACATCAGCTGATTCTTTAATTTAATGTCTTTGTAGATGATCTTCACTTGTGGTGAAGGTGTCTTTGGACTAAAATGATACACTGATTTAAAGCATTTTTTGCAGACAAAATAAAAAAGTAAATGAGGGGGAAAAAATTAAAATTCAATTGGTTTTTTAAAGACTGTTCACATACACACACTTTTTGAATTTACTGCTTTTTTTTTTGCTTGTTGCTATGCCCATACATGCTGATTTTCCTTAAAGCCATCCTTATTTTCCAGTGGTTAAAAAAATTTGCCAGTATAAAAATGTTTGGTAACCGAGTCTTATCTCCAGCAATAGTGTAGAGAAGTTATGTTTATAACTGCCTGCAAGTAGAGAATTCTCTGGACTCTCAGAATTTGCTATACAAAGACCAAAAGGAAAAATTTTTGGAACATGCTTTTAAAAAGTTAATGCTTCCCATAAGGACACTGGAATGCTTTTATGGAATGGGATCCTGCTTCCTTAAATGAGGAAGATTGGTGTAAAAATTTGACATGATAATTCTTAGTAAAAATATATTCTGCTAGTCTTTCTGCAAAATATTATTTTTGTATTAAAATTCAGTATTTCTGGAAAAGCAGAGACAAGGAAGAAGGGTAGGGGGGTGGGGTCTCAATGTGTGACGTATCTTGTACCCTCAATGAATCCCCGACAATAGAAAAAGAAAAATTAAATATTTCTTTATTATAATATTATACTGTGCTCAGACTTGGCTGTAGGAGAATCAGACGGAGCAAAAATCAGTCCTGTGGGCTCCAGAAATAGGACAAATGCAACAGAGTCTGTTATGTTATGTATGTTAAAATTATTTTTTGTTGTTTATATCACACATATTTGAATTTCTGGCAGTGCTTCCTATTAAGGTGTTAAGCAATTGTTAAGAATTTTTTGGAGGCAATTCTCAGTCAAAATGTCCTGAGTTCACAGTAGTAAAGCGTCAGTGAAGAAACTTAACAGTTTTCTATAAATTTAATTGCTGCCTTGGAATAATTATGTCTAGAGGACAGAATACTCTATATATTTTATTATCCATTGGTTTCTTTTTTAATAGGTGTGCTGTGCTTTGTACAAGTCAATTATTTTTGATAGTTTCTGTAATTAATGTTTAATTATATTTTATTATCCTCATTTTCTTACATCACCTTGGTGATAATTGAAACATTTCTAAACACTGTACTTTCCTACAGTGCTTTGTGTGTTATATTGTTACCTTGTTAACATTTCCACAAGGTTCTCAGGATTTTTGCATTAATATATAGAAGTCATCATTTATTGCAAAAATATGTGAAATATGTACTTAGAAGTCAAAGAGCCCTAAAATGTGACTGAAGTTAGAAAAAGCTAAGCAGTGCCTTCTATGTATAATTATCCGAATGGCAAATTGTTAATTTAGTAGAGTTCCTTTTGTACCACAGCATTTCAGTTCCCTTGGATTTATCGGTATAATGCTAAATATCTACAAAAACACATCACGGACCTTCTGTTGGTAGGACTTGTTCTTTGAGGTTTTCGGTTTGAGTTCACTAGTGGTAAAGAATCCGATCACTACATGTACATACACACAAACACACACGTCCCTGGGTATACAAGGCAGTTTGGGCCATGACCTATGTTAAGCAACCAAACCTGTAAGATGCAGACTCTGTGTGCTTCTCGAGTGTTGTCACATCTCCCATGACTCAGTGGCATGGGTGGCAGTGGTATCTCCCCCACTTCTGGGCCATCTTCAGAAGACTGTGCAGAGACGCCCCGGGGAGCGGAGGAAGCTGGGAGTGGAAGCCTGGCTCCCTCCCTGGGTTCTCCCTGCGCTTCTCTTACTTCTTGTGTTTGCAGTTCCCCGTGTTGTTGTTCCGCAGTTCTTTCTGTCCGTTACTTTATCTCTCATTTTCACATCATTTCCCTACCTGTTTTTATCAATGGGTATTTTTTTCCCTCCTCTTCTATACAACACACAGCCCTAGAAAAGATGCTACAATATCACTTTTTTAGTTCTTGGTTAGTCACTTCAGTATAGAATGGAATAATAAATTTTGATGAGTTTGAGAAGTCACAGGTATTACTTACCCTCCATCTTTTAAGGCTAGCGTTATAGTTCGGACATAGAAGGATTTAAAATTAATCAGATAGCACTTTTATTTAAAAAGTAGCACATCCACTTCTAGCTATTTGCAATTGAATTTATGGTGATTTTTTCCAAAGGAGAAAGGAAATGAGCATTTGTGAGTATTGAGAAGACATTTTCCAAAGGTGTCTTGTGTTCTATTATCATTTCAAAGACCTTGGGAATTGGAGTATTATCTTCATTGTCTAGAGTGGAGGAAAGTCTGAAGACATTAGATGCCCAATCTAGACTCATGCAGCTGCCAGGAGGCACAGTGGGATTGAATGTGTGTCCCAGCACCCCTATGCCCAAATCACATTACCTGTGACTGTAAGGGCACCTTTGCAGTTCTTAAATCTTATACCCCTTTTCAGGGATGGGGCACTCTAAGACTTCAGCATGGGACCTGCTGTTTTACTAAGCATCACTTGGTTTGAAGTTCCTAGTAAAGACTAACAATACTGGTTGCTTACTTGGCACAGGCACCGTTAAGCCCTGGATATGCTTTATCCTCTTACTGACTCTGTGGAATTAGTAAGCACTGTTAACTACCCTCAGAATTATTATTTGCAGGCGAGGAAACTGAAGCCCAAGATGTTTAAACACCTTGTCTAAGGCCACACAGTAACTCACTATCTGACTAGTTAGCAAGGCAAACTTCGCCTCAGGCCATCTGCCCTCCCCACCCACATTCCTTGCCGAGGGGCAGCACTGGTGCCTCTCATTAGTGAGTCCATCCTTTAAATAAGGAACAGAAGGGACCTGGTAAAGAAAAATGTGTCAAATGAAAGGCCTTCTTCAGTCTCACCCTTTTCTGTAGTAACCAGTGTAGTTCAGATGAGCTTTTTACATTTGTATTTTTGTATTTCTATTTTTTAAATAAAGCTTAGAAATAATAATTTGCAGGACTGGAAATCATGGAAGGAGGAAAAGCAAGACCCTGGAGGGCAGCCAAGGTAAGGCTCCTTCCTGGTGGGAGCATTAGGGTGGAGGAACCGAGAAAGAGTTTCGGAGTTGGGGAAGCAAAGCCCTTTCTCAAGTGGAGGAAGGCAGACCAAACACCTCTTGCTGTCAAAATAAGGCAATTTAGCATGACCTGTGATGTCCCCAAAGCAGCCATTCCTGGAGAATTCAGTCAGTTTTGGGGTTGCAGAGAAAACCAAAAATCATTATAGTATGGCAGTATTTACTAATGAACTGACCATTTTTTAAATTAACTCCTATTCAAATTTCCTTCCTTTCCTGATAAAAGGGTTTGGCGATGGACCTGGGGACGTGACCAAGAGAGCTTCAGGCCAAGTTTTAATGAAAGGGGACTGAAACCCATATGGGTAAAGATGGCAGCTGCTCCCAGAGTGGTTGGGATCTTGTTTTTGTCCTGGGTGTGGCCGGAGGGAGATTCCACAGGTTGCTGGAAGGTTTGGGCTGGTTGGGGTCTTTCTGGAACTCTTCGGGCAGAGCCAGGTCAGCCTTTTGTTTCTGAGAGGGGAGGAGGGGAAGAGATTTAGGTAACTAGCACCTAACCTTATATTTCTTGGGCCTATCCATCCAATTTGTCTTTCACTAATTGGTAGTTATAAACATCTTAGAATAAATCGCAAATACAGTGCCATTGGGAAATGGGAAGTGCAAGTCTTAGAAAAATAAGGACTTTCATGATGTCAGTGATGTTGGAGAACTACTCACATCTAGGCAGAACCACCGGCAAGTGGTAGACAAGTTAGTAATTAAAGAGAAAATTAAGTGATGGCATGATAAGAATTTTATTTTTATTACTGATTCGTATAATTTTTTTTTTTTTTTTGAGACATACTCTCAAGCTGTCACCCTAGAGTGCTGTGGTGTCACAGCTCACAGCAACCTCAAACTCCTGGGTTTAGTGATTCTCGAGTTTCAGCCCCTCAAATAGCTGGGACTGTAGGTGCCCGCCACAACACCTGGCTATTTTTGTTGTTGTTGTTGCTACGTTGTCATTGTTCTTTTAGCTGCCCCTGGCTGGGTTCGAACCTGACAGCCTCGGTGTATGTGGCTGGTGCCCTAACCACTGAACTACAGGTGCCGCCCCATGTAATTATTTTTAATTTGTGTGAGTTTATGGGGTGTACAAGTGTAATTTTGTTACGGGATATATTGCATAGTGTCACAGTCAGGGCTTTTAGTGTATCTATACTGGAGTAAGGTACATTGTACCCCTTAAGTAATTTCTTACCTTCCGCCCCTTCCTGGCCCCGCCCCATCAAGTTTCTGCTGTCCATCTTCCTGCACACCCTGCTTTCACGTGTGCACATTATTTAGCTCCCACTTTGAGTGATAACACTTTGAATGATAGCATGTGAGAATTTTTTATTTCTTTTTTTAGAGACTGAGTTTCACTTTAGCGCCCTGGGTAGAGTGCTGTGGCATCACAGCTCATAGCAACCTCCAATTCCTGGGCTTAGGCGATTCTCTTGCCTCAGCCTCCCAAGTAGCTGGGACTACAGGGTGCCCACCAGAATGCCCGGCTACTTTTTGTTGTTGTTGCAGTTTGGCTGGGGTTGGGTTCGAATCTGTCACCCTCAGTATATGGGGCTGGCACCCTACCCACTGAGCCACAGGCGCCGCCCAGCATGTGAGAATTTTAAAAAGAAGATAAGTTCTTAGAAGAATTGTGGAAACCTTCAATTATTTTTGAAAATGTGATCCTCTCTATGGATCAAAAAATCAGAAAGATAGTTTCAAGGGCAACCATACAGTTTTTGTCAGAAATATTATTTTAAAAAATAACTAATGACTTGATTCATTCTTTGTTTAAGGGTGAGTATATTGTCACAATTAGAACATACAAAAATGTTAGGCTATAAAACAAACAATTTTTTCCTTAGTTTTTAGACTAAATAAAAGCTTACTTCACTATTAGTATGGAACCTTGGCCTCCTTTTTTTTTTTTTTTGAGACAGAGCCTCAAGCTGTCGCCCTGGGTAGAGTGCCATTGTATCACAGCTCACAGCAACCTCCAACTCCTGGGTGCAAGGGAATCTCCTGCTACTGCCTCCCAAGTAGCTGGGACTACAGGCACCCGCCACAACGCCCGGCTATTTTTTGGTTGTAGCCGTCCTTGTTTGGTGGCTGGGGCTGGATTCAAACCCGCCAGGTCAGGTGTATGTGGCTGATGCCTTAGCTGCTTGAGCCACAGGCACCAAACCTGGCCTCTGTTTTAATGAACTCATTTTATACAGTTTCTTTAGGGCACCAAATTGAACAATAAGGGATGTGTCATTGTATGCGCACGTGTTTGGATGCAGACATGTATTCTTATTGTTTAGTATTTTTAGCATTAGTTTTTTTTGTTTTGTTTTTTTTTTTTAATTGAGACAGAGTCTCACTTTGTCACCCTTGGTAGAGACCTGTGGCGTCATAGTTCATGGTGACCTCAATCTCTTGGACTCAGGTGATTCTCTTGCCTCAGCCTCCCTAGTAGCTGGGACTACAGGTGCCTGTCACAACGCCTGGCTATTTTTTTTTTTTGTTGTTGTTGTTTGTTTAGCAGACCCAAGGCCAGGATCGAACCCACCAGCCTCAGAGCATGTGGCTGGTCCCCTAACCACTGACCTACGGGTGCCCAGCAGAGCGTTAGTTTTTTAAGATTTTTTTTTTTTAATTGAATCATAGCTGTGTACATTAATGCAATCATGGGGTACGATATGCTGGTTTTATATACAATTTGAACTGTGTTTATCAAACTGGTTAACATAGCCTTCACGGCGTTTTCTTATTGTATTAAGACATTTACATTCTACATTTAGTAGATTTAACTTGTACCCTTGTAAAAATCCCCATCAAGAGAATTTAAAGACAGTACCAATTAGTATTAGTACTAATGAGTTATTGTGATCATTTCTTCAAAACACAAATGTTTAATTGTCTCCTACGACTCAGGTGGTAGTATATAGAACACAATGGCTTTCTCTGCTTTTTTACTAAAGATTCAGATTCAGATTCAGCACATGTATTTTCTTTCTCCCTCTCCTGGAACTTCTGTCACATACATGCTCCATACTCATTTCTCTTTAACTTGTTCCCTCTTTATTTTTGGACAGGTTAAAAAAAACAAACAAAACAACACTAGAAACCCAACCACAAATGTAGAAATACTTGGGTAGGGAAGGCACATAGAAATACTCCATTTACTCTCACTGTTATGCTACAATGAATGTTTCTGCATGATTAATCATGTAATTATTTGTTCAGACAGAATTGATACATTTGCACATGGAATTAAGATTTAGCTAAAGACACTTTGTTAATAATGTGTTGTCTGACTCTTACAAATCAGATTGCTAACATTAGAGATTTGATTTTTTTAAAGAATTGGAGAAGGAATATAAAGATATTTGAGAGTATTTAGTATGTTCATACACCAAATGGGAGTTCACACATTTCCCCAAAGTTTATCTTTCTCCTGCCTTCAGGGGAACTGGGAGGAAATAAATATTTCAGTTAGAGATGAAAACAGTTAATTAAATAGAACAGTTTAGATATAAGAATGTTAGCAATAAAATATCCTAAATTAACGTGTCAAATACTTTTGTACGCAAGTATTTCACTTTCGTCTTGACAGCCCTATTAGCTTGGTACTGTTATTTTCCCATTCTACAAGGTGAGGGATCTGAAGCCAGAGCTACTTGCTTATACGAAGTTATAGCCTGGCATTGTAGCTTACACCTCTGATCTTAGCACTCTGGGAGACTGAGGCCCGTGGTGGATTGTTTGAGCTCAGGAGTTCAAGACCAGCCTGAGCAAGAGTGAGACTCTGTCTTTACTAAAAATAGAAAAACTAGCCAGGCATTGTGGTGGTGCCTGTAGTCCCACCTAGTTGGGAGGCTGAGGCAAGAGGATCTCTTGAGCCCAAGACTTTAAGGTTGCTGTGAACTATAATGCCATGGCACTCTAGCCAGGGTGACAGTGAGACTCTGTCTTTGTATTTATTTATTTTTTTTGAGACAGAGCCTCAAGCTGTCACCCTGGCTAGAGTGCCCTTGTATGACAGCTCACAGCAACCTCCAACTCCTGGGCTTGAGCGATTCTCTTGCCTCAGCCTCCCTAGTAGCTGGGATTATAGGCGCCCTTCACACCGCCTGGTTATTTTTTGGTTGCAGCCATCATTGTTGTTTGGCGGGCCCGGGCTGGATTCGAACCCGCCAGCTCAGGTGTATGTGGCTGGCACCTTAGCCGCTTGAGCCACAGGCGCTGAGCCAAGACGCTGCTTTAATAAATAAATTTTGGAGGGGTTAAATTGAGGACACTTCCAGAGGTTTCCACCTGTTCCTTTCCCAGTATTCACATTGCTGTAATTGGGAAGACTAGATGTTCTCCTGAGCTCATGATACAAAAGACAGAGGTTTGGGGTTTTTTTGTCTTTTTTGCTTTGCCAGTGTGTTTTGATAGTGGTTTTTCATCTATGTGGACTGCTGGTTTGGGATGAGAGGAGGCTGCACGTGCTGCCAGATCTGCTCTGGACTTCCTGGAGCTCTGTCAGGGGACTTTTGTTCTTTCTCAGAATTAGGCAACAAGGTCCCATGTGGGAGAGCGTGAGAATCTCTGAGAAGCTAAGTTAAGGCTGGAGGAAGGATGTGTCCTTATTTCAAGGCTCTTGCTGTCTGCCCTTTCATTCATCATCTTTCCTCCTGGGAGTTTTTCTGTTACAAATGAAGGACAATAGAATAAAACATCCAAGGAAGTTATTCATGTTATTTGCATATAAAGCCAATCAGGACTTGCCAACTTGTACAGAAACTAAAATTTTTAAAGGGCCAGAAAGACCCTATGGTTTGTTAAGGGTAGGATTCTTCACACCCTGGAGATGGGTGAGTTATATAGGAACTGAGCAGGGCAGGGGGAGAGCGGTCAGGCCATTCTCAAGGAAGGAGGTGGGCACACGTAGTCACAAGTGTCCTGAGCACAGAGCTCTGAGCCAGGGCCCAGACTGCTGACCTGTACAGGAAAGTCTCATTACTACAGACCAGCACTGGGGAGGGAAGTCAACCAACTTGAAGGAGGCTCTGCTGAGTTACAGAGGACAGAAATTTGGCTGTATTGCTCTTAACACAATTGTTATGACCTCCCTGGCTTAAAAGCATTTAGCCACTCACTGTGGACCGCCAAATCTAGATACCTGATCTTGGCTGAAGCGTGCTCCCTGCTAAGTCTGCCTTCCTTCTTCTGATTTTTTGGCTGATTTGCCAGCCCTTTCTTTCTTACATACACTGAAAAAAACCCCACAAAAACAAATATGTCCGTGTTCCCCGGGGACCTCATGCTATGCTTTCCATCTTTCCTGCCCTCCTATGCCCACTCACCCACATCCACATTCCCCAAGCGGATCCCAAGCTCCTCCCTCTGGTCTCTTTGATCAGATGCCAGCTCCACTTCCTGTGATGTCTGCACTCAGTGTGTCTGTGTACATCCACTATGACTTTATGTTCCACATACACACGTATATGTTCAGATATGTGATTTACCACTTTACATTTGGTTATAGCAGCTAATACAGAGCTTTGCATGTAATACATATTGAATAAATGTTACTTAATCAATGACCGGATCAAATACACGGTATATACTCGAGTATAAGCCGAGTTTTTTCGGCACAAAATTTGTGCCGAGTTCAGGTTTTTCGGCACAAATTTTGTGCCGAAAAAACTCGTCTTATATTTGAGTATATACGGTAGTACATATATTCCCCTGCAGGAGGTAAACAACATGTTGCCAAATAGAAGTCCCCAGTAAGTGACATATTTTAATAAGTATCATTTTTTTTCTAAAATGGAGGGCAAGGCTCTTTGGGTGACATACAAATGAAAGACATAGTTATTACCTTAATGATTTGTAATTAGTTAATTTGTTATTTGTATATAATTGGGGATTCAGAGGTGCCTGAGCTATTTCAGTCTTCTAAGTAGGTTAAGTATGAACCGATCACACACCAACTCTTGGTACTGTTACTTACTCAAACAAATAATTTTACGTAAATCGTGAAAATATAAACTTTGGCCTAATTCCTATTTGCCTATTATCGATTTCAAATTAAGGCAGCCCAAATTAATTTGCTTTCCTTTTATTCTTGATAACTGTCAGTCTGCAAGGGGGGCTTCATGACTGAGTTTGGGGCATGTTATGGAAAAATTCTGAAGACGAGACATCGGAACCCACACCCCTAACCCCCGCAGGTTAGAAACCTCCCTCTGGACTGCCATCCTCTTTTCCCTGCTCTGCTGCCACCTGTGTGGCCTCTCTCACGATCATCTGCCTCTTTGTGGTAGGTCTGGTAGAACCTAGAGGAGGACTGCATGAAGGCACATGTGTTTCTTGAATTTAATTTTCTATGAAACTTTTAGAAAATCGTTAAAATAGAATTTCTATTTTTTAAAATTTGGTTAACTGGCTTTGCACATACTTACTCATTTGCATTAATTATTCAACAAGTATATTTGAATGTCATTCAGATTCCTGTGGGTGGATCTGACCCCTCTGTTTATGCTTCATGTTTTTTCTGCTAAGTGCTAAGTGGTGGGAAGGTTTTTGGTGACAGCCTCTGTTTTCTAACCCCAAGCATCTTCCACATGCATGGCTTACTTTTATGGAGTATGGCTCCTATATAACAATTATTTATGCCAGAGGTTAGGGCTGAACTGTCTGTAAAAATAGCAGTAGACTAGGTTATAAAGTCAGCAAGAAGCTGTTTGAAGGAAGAGCTATTCTGAATAGCCTGGATCACGTAGAGTTTCCCCGATGAAGGTGAGGTGGATGTTAAGTTCCTCATTTTCCCCTTCCTGTTGGATAATAGGAGGTGAACATTGAGCATGTAGCAAAGCGGAAATGGTGCCCAGCTGCCTTCTTGTTCATTGCCTTCATGAAGAAGAGAAAAGGGGCCTGGCTCAGTGACCCCTGTGTCCGAGGTGGGCAGTCTGACTCCATAGGTGAGAAAAAGCGTAATGGATACTGGGAAGACTTCAGCTCTTCAGCCCCTTGGTGGACATACACAGAAGGTCCATAGTTGTCTTAATCTTCAAGGAAAGCTCACAAGCTTGCTTCAGAGTTCCATTAGATTGGTGGCTTTACCCTGTCAAAGATCTTGTGATGCTGCTTATCTTACTAATTAGATGGATAGAGAATTGATCATCTGTATCTTTTGCATACATATACTAACACAGTCTTATAGGAACCAGCTAAAGGCATATTTTTGATTTTTAGGATAGGATCTCTGTTGCCCAGGCTAGAGTGCAGTGGGCATGATCATGGTTCACTTCAACCTCTATTTCCTGGGCCCAAGTGATCTTCCTGCCTTACCCTCCCAAGTAGGTGGGATTATAGGCGTGTGCAACCACATAGGGCTAGTTTTTCTAGTTTTGTAGAGATGGAGTCTTGATATATTGCCCAGACTGGTCATGAACTTTGGCCTTGGGTGATTCTCCCACCTTGGCCTCCCAACAAAGCCCTTTTTGGACATAGGTCCTACGGGGTCGGGACTATATGTCACCTTGGCTAGAGAGGAGCCCTTGGCAGCCCTATCACCAACTTTATGCTTCCAGGGCCAAGCATGGTTCCCAGCACATAAATGCTGAAGAATTAAAAAAGCAAAAGTTAATAAAGCAGGTTGACTCTTCTTTAGAAAGTAAACTTCTTGACCTGCAATGAAAGGAGAGGTTGGTCCTTGCCGTGTTCGTTTCAGTACTGGAGCCTCCAGCAGGTAGTACGAATTTAATGGAAGGGGAAGCTTTGACCGACCTCGGTGTTTCTGAAGAATGAAGAGTTTATGTCTCAACAAAACTTTACTTATTAGGACATTCTTAGACATGTATATTGTGACTTTGATAGGAGAACAGATAATGCATTTAAATAGCTTTACTTTTATAGCAAGGGATATTCACCAAGTGACAAAATGGAAAGAATATAATCAACTCCAATCTCGATTCTGGCAGTTAGAACACAAAGTCAATACATGCTTAGCTGATCTCAACACAGAACTCGTGAAAGAGTAGGCTAAGTGGATGGCCAACACTCAGACAAAAACTGGAGTACAGACTACAGGGAGAAAAGTGATCCATGATCTCAGATTTCAATGAAGTGTTCATGTAAGAGGAACAGTACCGGAAGGTTTCATTGGCCTGTCTTCAGCACCATTGTTAGAGCAGTGAGCAGAAGGAAGACCCAGGAGAAACACTGATTCCACACTTCTTTTTTCACTGGGATGAAATTATTAGGAATAGATCAGTGGGTAATGATTTGACAATTTTTGAGTATAGTAAATCTATAAAAGGAAAGAAACAGTCTCTGTTAAAATGAAGAGAAAAACCCCACCTTTTTGCCTAATAAAATCATCATTTTCAGAGGAGAAGATCTCTATCTATTTGTGGAAAAAGTGGAGTCACCTTTTACTTACTTTTTTCTCACCTTTTACTTATTAAAGAATTACTGTCTGTGTAGTAACATCATCATTCATTGAAAATGAGATAGATTGTCTCTGAAGTCTTCTAAAGTTGGTCCTGTGGCTAGTATGTTTCTTCATTTCATGATGGTTAAATAATACGAAGCCTGAAGATGAGCAGTGTCATTGTCTTTCTGTCTGGTATTTGTCATGAAGCTATTGAAGGATACTGAGGTTGTCATGTGTGTTCAGGGACCCTCACCTGGGACCAAGCAGTCACTCACTCTCACATCACCCTTACTTCTGAAATTGCCTTGTTCCTTAACTTCCTTATTCATTTTTGTTTACCACCCTGCAACTTTGTCTCCCTCAGGCCTTCTAGAATATAAATTTATTCTTATATCCCTAGGAGAGGATCAACCACTTAGCATATGCTTATTAATAGCCTGCTATTAAATGGATGAAATTTGTATTCCACTGTAAATACTGTATGTACTCCCCTGTTTACCTTAATGCTTCTCCCAACAGACTATCAGCTTTTTGAAGGCATGAGCTGTGTCTCATCTTGTCTGTAGCACTTGGCATTCGGTAAGCGCTAAATGATTTACTAGAGAAAGAAGTGACAATACTCCCTGCGGGATCAACTGTGTGGAGCTTGCAAAGATTGATCGATTGATCTCAATAGGCTGCTTAAGTTTTATGTGTGTGTGTATTTGTCTGTGTGCTTGTGTATTTAGGGTATATTCATTCAGGTAGGAATTACAGTTGGCTATCAGTGACCTGAAAATAAATTGTTTTAAGGAAATGCTACTTGTAGGCAGTGCAGGGGTGGAACAGATGGTGCTATCAGCAGTAGCCCAGGCTCATTGTTTTTTGTTAACCATCTTTAGCATATGACTTCTAGCCTCAAATTTTCTTCATTGTCACAAGGTAGTTGCTGCAGCTCCAGGCATCATGTCTCTATTCCTAAAAGAAAGAGAAAGAATGGGGAAGAACTGAAGGGGGGCTGCTAACAAGTAAATCAGTGCTTTCTTAAGCAGCTTTGTTGGAACCCCCAGATGATAGCTTTATGTATCTCACTGAACAGAGTTTAGTTGGCATATGTAGTCACAGTGGAAATTGGGAAATGTGGTTTTAAAGCTAGGTACGTTGTCTCATTCAACAAAACATTAGGTTCTGTTAGTAAAGAAGAAGGGGAGAATGGATGATGATGGGCAACTAGCAGTCTCTGCCACCATATGCAATTAAGATTATGTAAAACTCCAGTAGATTTAGTTGTAGTAGGTGTGCTAGGCTGCTCTAATGTAATAAATAGTTGTATTTAATAGTAGGTGTGCTAGGCTGCTCTAATATAATAAATAGCTGCTCTAATATAATAATAGAGGAAATCATTACACTGCCCACTTCACTTCAGGTGAAGCCTGAAACTTGCAGATCTTTCAGGTGAAGCCTTTCTTAGCAGGGATGACTGCCTATTCTAAGGAGTCCTTGCAGACCCTGTGAGTTTAAAGTAGTGCTGAGGCAGTTTCTCTTTTTCTTTTAGCCTGAGATAGCCCCTCTGGTCACTGTCCATACCCTGATGACTGGTGGGGCCCCGTTATTCCTGGTGTGCTGTGAGTAGCAGCAGGAACTCACTTCCCCGTTCTGGGCTTCAGAAGCCCATCCTGTGCCCCCTGGGATGCACCTTCTCACCGCAGTATCTGCAGCTCCTGTGGGCCCTTTCCATTTTCCTTTCTGACAGTTTCAGAGCACAGGAGCAGACAGATGGGGAGTGGGGTGGGGTGTCATGAGAGGTAGACAGGAGGGAATACAACAGACAGAAAACACAACTATTCGGGTGCAGTGGCTCACTCTTGCAATCCCAGCACTTTGGGAGGCCGAGGCAGGAGGATCGCTTGAGGCTGGGTGTTTAAGACTGTGGGCAACAAGGCAAGATCCTGTCTCTACAAAAAAAAAGTGTTTTTTTTTTTTAAAGTTTTAAGAAAATTAGCCAGAATCACTTGAGCCCAGGAGGTTGAGGTTGTACTGAGCTATGATCTTACCACTATACTCTAGCCCAGGCATCAGAGTAAGACCCTGTCTCAAAACAAAAATAAACAAAGCCGTAACAAACTGGAATTGCCTCCAGATTTTAGTTCTAGTTTGGTTTTTGACACTTACTTGGAAAACAGGAAAGTTCTATCCATTTCAGAAGGATATTATTTTCTACTGAATTTATATAAAATAATTTATAATCACAGAAGGAAGCCCATTTAGCGTATGAAACTTAACAAAATACACAGACCTCATGCATACACATGACATGCATACACAGACTCACATGCAGATGTGCATAGTAACCCCGGGGCGTCCAGGTTTTTTGATTTAAGATGATAGCATGAGTCATTTGCCACATCAGACATACACGTTTGGGGTAAAATTTATTGAGGAATCCAAGATCTTAGTTATTTGTTGGGGGGTATTTTTTCCCAAAATTATCTTTTAAATTGATACAATAGAACACATCTAATTATAATCTTAGTGCAATAGCCCCTGTCCCAAATAATAAAATCATCCTTTAGAGCAAGACTTAAATATAGAGCTTTTATTGTACTCTTAAAACTTTAAAGTTACGTCTCTCCCCCTCTTAGGAGACAGAGTCTTACTTTGTCACCTCCGTAGAGTGCTGTAGTGTCACAGCTCACAGCAACCTCCAGCTCTTTGGTTTAGGTGATTCTCATGCGTCAGCCTCCCAAGTAGCTGGGACTACAGGCACCCGCCATAACGCCCAGCTGTTTTTTTTATTGTTGCAGTTTGGCTGGGACTGGGTTTGAACCCATCACCCTCTGCATATGGGGCCGGTGCCCTACTCACTTGAGCCACAGGTGCTGCCACCCTTTAAAACTTTAAAGTTATCTCAATAGAAAACTGACAGTAGAGCAAAGTGGTTCTTCTTGATGTCATAAGCAGATAATGAGAGAAATACAGATTTCATTTCTTAATTTTAATGTGTTTAATTAGCCAGAATATCAAATGTCTCAGGAACCTTGGTTTTCACAGATAGCTCTATGGATTCCTTTGTGGAGTCAGAGAAATTAAGGACAACTGGTCGTTTCTACTTCACTGTATTATAGCCCTTCTACAACTGTGTGTGGAAGGTGGGTTTTTCATCTTGGGTGATTCATTTCAATTTGTTTTAAATATTTAAATGTTCCTTAAATACAGTATTAATCTAAAGTGAAAGGAACTGTCCTTTAAGAAAGGAGCTTGACTGTTGTGTAACAAGGTGAAGAAAAGAACTACCCGAGGCCCTTTTTCTCTCCTGAATCACAGAACTCAGTTATATTTATGTGATGATCTAAAATAAATGTAAAGAGTCCCCCGTGCCCCACGTTATCTCAAAGGTTAACTCATACATAAATTTATCTTGATAATAAACATTTGATTTTCTTCTTTTCTTTCTTTTACTTTTCTTTTTTTTTTGAGACCCAGTCTCACTGTGTCACCCTCGGTAAAGTGCTGTGGCGTCACAGCTCACAGCAACCTCAAACTCTTGGGCTGAAGTGATTCTCTTGCCTCAGCCTCCCGAGTAGCTGGGACTACAGGCTCCTACCACAACGTGCAGCTATTTTTTTGTTGCATTTGTTTAGCTGGCCTGGGCCAGGTTCAAACCCGCCACCTTTGGTGTATGTGGCTGGCGCTGTAACCACCGTGCTATGGGCGCCCAGCCTATTTTCTAATAGAATGGGAATAACCAGGAATGCATTAAGTAATTCTTGACATTCTGCCAATGCGATCATCGAACTGAAATCAACGTGACAGTCCTTGCAGGTCCACTCAGAAAAACTTCAGATGAAATATGGTTTATGATACTGATTTTTTTGCATTTCTTTTCTTTCTTAGCCATAAAATAGTAAAACAACATAAAATAATAAGGTGTATTAGATCAATAGAATACATGTGTATATATACTTATGTATATATATGTGAGAGAGAGGGAGAGGCACTTATTTTAAGGAATTGGCTTATCTTAAAATAAAATCGAGGGGGCTAGTAAGTTTGAAATCTGCAAGGTAGGCTGGGTGGCTAGACACCCAGGGAAGAGTTGATGTTGTAGTCTCTAGTCCGGAGGCCATCCTCTGGCAGAAATTTTCCTTGCTTGGAAAGGTCAGTCTTTCTCTAGTAAGACCTTAAACTCAATGGATAAAGCCTGTCCACCAACATTGTGATGGGTCATCTTTATTCAGAGTCTGTGTATTTAGATATTAATCTCAGCTAAAAGATAATGTCTAGACTAGTATTTAAATATTATCTGGGTTTTGTGACCTAGCCAGGTTGACACATAAAATTAAGCATCACAACATCCTCCTCCTCATCTTTATTTACTGCCTACCGTGTGGCATACATATCAGGGACATCTCTCACCTTGTCCATTTTACATGTGAGAGATCTATAGTCAGGCCAGATGACATGCCTGTGGTTCTGTAGCTGCCATCTAGTTTGGTCGTGCACGTGTCTGTCTTTTTTTTTTTTTTTTTAAGATAGAGTCTTGCTATGTTGCCCTCTGTAGAGTGCTATGGTGTCACAGCTCATAGCAACCTCAAACTCTTGGGTTTAAGCGATTCTCTTGCCTCAGCCTCCCAAGTAGCTGGGACTACAGGTGCCCACCACAATGCCCAGCTTTTTTTTTTTTTTTTTTTTTTTGTATTAATAGTTATCATTGTTTAGCAGGCCCAGGCTGGATTTGAAACCGCCAGCCCCTGTGTATGTGGCCAGCGCCCTAACCACTGAGCTACAAGCTCTGAGTCCACTGGTCTGTCTTGTATATATATTTTCCTTGACGAGATGGAGGATATTATTCTCTCCTCGTAGGTGCTCAGCAGTTGTTTGCTGGATGAGTGATAGTTACTGTTTGTTGAGCCGACACTGCGTGTAGGACTGGGTTAAGCACTCTAACCTTCAAAACGCTTAAGCCCAGGGGTAAGTATTTTAACTGATGGAAAGCTGAGACTCTGAGAAGTTACTAACCTGAGCAGGCTCACGGAGCTCTGAATGATGGAGCCAGGATCCACCTGCATCTCTTGGTGATTCTGAAATGTCTGTTATAACGTACTAGGTGTTAGAAGAATCAAGACAATATTAAAGCGTCACTGACTCTGGAAATACATAAATGATTGGGTACTTGCCTTTTGTAACCTTTTCCATAAAATCCAGGGATTGTGTGTCCTGGATGCTCCAGGATAGTCTCTCAGATCACGACCTCCCTCCCATTAATGCTCTCATGTTTGTTAGACCAACTGTCTACTGGACAGACCTGTGATTCTTGAACTATATCTATTACTGTATCAAAATCTTTTCTACCAAAAACGATTTAGTTCATTGAAACTCTATGGCCTTTATACTTGTAGCTCTTGTCTGTACTCCTAAAGACCTTTGTGAATTACCTTTTTCCTTTCTCTGTCAAACTTTCAAACCAGGATATCACTGGCTTTTAGTACAGGTTGAGCATCCCAAGTCTGAAAGTCTGAAATTTGAAAATGCTCCACAATTTGAAAGTTTTTGGTGTGGACATGACACTGAAAGGAAGTGTTCATCAGAGCATTTTAGGTTTCACATTTATGGATTTGGGATGCTCAACTCGTGCTGTGGAATATAGATCTTCCAAAATTCAAAAGACTCTGAAATCCAAAGAACTACTTCTGATCCCAGGCATTTCAGAGCAGGAATACTCAGCCTGTACCTGTCCATCAAGAGTATATTTTTCTTCCTCTTTTCTTTCTGAATGTAAATCATTTTAGAATGCTATGTTCTGGTTTTTTTGGACTCATGAAAGCAGCACAGATGTCCTTGGATTATACCTGAGTGTCTGAGGGCTATACTTACTGATGATTGAGACGTACTGAGCTGAGATTTTTCATGAACAGTGCCATAGTTAAATCCAACTGAGACCATTGTCTGAGCTGAGGGGGGAAAAAAAGAAAAACATAACAATAATTATTGAAGGACGAAAACCTTCCCATGATGAAGGTCATGAATATTTTAAAGTGTGTTTGGCTTTCTAACAAGTGCGGTTACACTTCCTAAGTCCAATCGTTTCTCCCCAGGAGCCAGAGTCTCCAAACAAAGTGAATGCAGCCTAATTCCTTTTTCCTTCCTGGGGTCTTGTGAGCTTCAAGTTGGACTTTGTTCCTTTAGTGTTGTGTAATTTCTTCTAAAAAATGAAGACAGTGAAGTTAGAGCCTGTAAACTATGTAAGTACACAGCCCCAAATGGCATTTCCTCCTGTCTGCGTCGGCTTGTTCTGTGGATTTGACAGATAACAAGAGCACCTTCATTTTCTAATCCCTTGGTTGCTTCTTGGACACCTCCCTGAAACTTGACTGGCTTCCTTGTCCCTTTATTTCTGGGTGGTCTGATGAGAGTAAGCCCGTCATCAAAGCAGGCCAGGTGCTGACACTCGGCACATGAAGCTGTCAGGAAATGGTGCTGCAGGTTTCCGGAGTTCCTGCCCACACAGCTCCACCATGCAGGAAGGGCTTCTGGTGCTGCAGATGAGGGATTAGCTGAGCACCGTGTGGCTAGTGATTGCTAATATTTCCACACCAGCCAACTTAGATCCTCTAATTAATACCCAGCTAATAGACACCCAAATCTGTTTCCCCAAAGACTGTAGCCTCTGAGGGACAGAAAGGAAGAAATAGAAGAAAACACGAAAGCATTTCATTAACTTCTGCTTGTCTGCATTTTCTTGGAGAAATTCTCTCTCTCTACCTCTTCCCATTGGTCTTTTAGATCTCTTATCTGTATAGTCTTCGAGATTAGCCAGTTAGGACGGGTGATGGGTGTTTTTGCTCATCTGATATTAGAGTGTAAATAATGGGGCTATTTTTTTGCTTCTGTTTGAATTCACATTACTTCTCACCTTCTTCTGTTTCCTTAGCTTTTATTCAGTGGTTCATCACGCAACTCCTGATTGAGGATGAGTAGCTTGCCAGGAAGTCCTTTTATTTGAGGGTGCATTATTTTAAGTAGATGTTCTCAATTCTTTCCTCCGTGTTTTAAGGACTCTGACATTGTATCCTCCTTACACCTGTAAGTGGAATGGAACAAATTGAAGTGTATTCAAATTGTGAGTGTATTCAAAATTAAAAAGTGGTAAGGTTTTAGGACAGACCATTGCCCATCTGATACTGTCTATTTGTGGGTCCTAGAAACACCCATGGTGGGAACCCATTTTTTGGAACATAAGATGATTACACTTCTTCATCAGGGGATGGCCTACCATCTCTGGAGTTTTTCTGTCCTTTTTTTCCTAAATTGTTCTCACTACTGTAGTAAAAATATGTCTTCTCAGAAGGCTTTATGATACTTTGTTCTTAGTACTTATTTCAGAGAAGATCCTTAAGAAAAATACTTGGTTCTCTCTCTCCCATGAGAGTTATAAACTGCTCATTAAATATTTGTAGATTGAGTGGAGAATAATGACTATGGATGACTTGTTTGGCTAAGTCAGTAAGAAGAGTTCTTCAGAAGGTAACACAGCCAGTATCCAGTGTGCAAGGCCGGCCATAACAGAAGGTGGTATTTCATGTTGCGGTGTGGTTTAGTGGTCGTGGCTTCCCTGCCATGAACACCATGTTGGGAGGGATACTGAGAGGTCTTCCTGGCTTGGGAAGAGCGGATGCACATGTGCTGGAGGTGGCGGTAGACATGGCCGTTCCTGTGCTATTGCTAAACATTGAGTAACCTTTCTTTTTCAGACATAAAGCTGTCAGGGATTTAGGAGGCTTAAAAACACACTCCTTTTCTTCTCCTGAATTCAGAACTAATCAAGAAGTGAGATGTAAATGACAAAATCAAAATCAAGATTTTGAGTGAGTCAAAATCTCAGCTGCTAAAGGAGATCAGAGAAGGTGGCCTTCATTCTGTGTTTCTTCTCCCCAGAGCTAAACATTCCAATCCCGCTGGTCTGGACAACCACAGCTTCTCCTGAGAGCAGGTACTGCCTAGCTGAGTTTCCCATGTTCACGGTCTCCTTGGGAAGATCCAGAAGGACCAGGCTGAGGCAGGTGCACCCCTCCTTCTCCCTGACAGAGGCACTGATGGGACCTTCTGCACTGATGGGGCATTGTGAGTGGGGAGCTGAGTGATACTGGAACTGCTCTCCCCTTTCCTGGCTTCCAAGGAGTGGAGCGCAGAGCTCTTCCCCTCTGGGTAGAATGAGAAGAGGGGAATTTTAACATGGTAACCAGTTATATATAGACATCTATTCTAATACAAGTGATCTAAAAGGTCGATGTGGACCTGTTCCCTTGTTCTCGCCAGCCCCGATGCAGCCCACACTGTTACGCGCCATGGCATCCCTCTGCCCCGTCTGTAGTTAGAGATACTAGGATGTAGGGTACTCATCCTCTTCCTCACCTTCCTCACCCCATGGCATCCCTCTGTCCCGTCTGTAGTTAGAGATACCAGGATGTAGGGTACTCATCCTCTTCCTCACCCTGCTCTCTGCTGCCTAAGAGGTCATTTGCTCTACTTGTCATTAGCTGCCTCTGAGACACTTCAGGACATACGTGCAGCACCAGGAAGGCCCTGGAGGTATGTCTGTTGTCTTAGTGTGTTATCTCTGTAGCTTTGTGTATGCAGAGTTACAGACAGGTCTTCTGCTCAGAAACTTTTCAAGCTGAACTTTATGCAAGTTCAGACCTTTAAGAAAATTCACATAACATACTCATTCAACTTCCAGACCTAACAATGCCTATTTGACTGGTCAGTGTCAAACATCAAACCATAGGCTTTAAGGAGACATCATACTTGGTCTGGCAAGACCTCCAGCCTGTCGTCTCTAGTCCTGTGGCAGAAAGAAGCACCAAGAGTCAGAGTCTAAGCCTAGCTTCTGATAGGAGACTTTTTTTTTCTTTTTGAGACAGAGTTTAACTCCGGGGTCCTGGATAGAGTGCTATGGCATCATAGTTAACAGCAACCTCAACTTCTTGGGCTTAGGCAATTCTCTTGCCTTAGCCTCCTGAGAAGCATGCCTACAGATGTGCACACTGGTACACATCTGGCTAGTTTTTCTACCCCCCCCCTTTTTTTTTTTTTTAGTAGAGATGGGGTCTTGCTCTTTCTCAGGCTGGTTTCAAACTCCTGAGCTCAATCAAGCCACCCTTCTTGGCCTCTCAGAGTGCTAGGATTATAGGTGTGAGCCACCATGCCTGGCCTGAAGGGGGAGACTTTGAGCAAGGCTTTCTGCTCCTTGCTTGCTGTGTAGTGTTATATATACTTAAGGACTCTTGTAATCCTTGTGCTGTCATTCTAAACCAGTGGTTCTCAACCTTCCTAAAGCCGGAGCCCTTTAATACAGTTCCTGTGGGTTGCGACCCACAGGTTGAGAACCACTGATCTAAACCATTTTGGAGACATGACGAGCTACCCTAGAGATGTGGGTGCTCCCTCTGAAGTCAGGATGCAGAGATAGCCACAGGGCCCCAGGGACAGTCGTGATGCTTGGCTGGAGTTGACAGAGAGATGAAGCTTGTCTTCCCTCCTGCCTCCTATTTTTAAATACCTCCAGATTCTTGTAGTTATTTGTTCTACCAGTTGTCAAATCTTGTGTTTAAGAGTCTTTGAAATGCTTATTCTAAATAACATGCCTCTGATTTAACATGCCAGTTGCTTTCTTGATAAGTCCTCAAAGGAACTTTGTCCAAGTAATCCCCAAATCTTTAATTTTCAGAATGTTGCTTTTGTCTGAATGAGATCTCAGGTGAAATTCATCGATAGTAGTATAGGGCTCAGAAATTCTTAGAAATTCACCACTTTCTTCATTCTTTTATGCTCCTTTTTGGAGGTAGAAATCTGTTCTAATTATTAACATGTATATTATCTGACAAGAAAATCCAGTTTGCCTTTCTGTAAAATTGCTTCATTGCCGTGCAGCTTCTAAGAGCATCAATAATAAAAAAAAAAAATCACATTATTGGAACTTACATTATGATCAGGAGTAGAACAAGAGCTGTGTGGCACGATGGAAGTTAGTTGGAAACTGATTAACTGAGAAGCCTACAGGGTCACATGGAAATTTTTTTACCTTGATGACTCTCTGTATAGCCTTTTAAACTCTTGAAAATGTATCCTCTGATCCTAGGAAAGTGAAACTAGCATTCATGAGCATCTGGGATGTGCCAGACGCAGGTGAGTTCAGGACATAGTCCCTGGTACAATTCCTACCCTCCAGCTTCTTAGAATTTAGCTGGGGAGACAGGATGAATAAAATTGCAGTGGCATATGTAAGGTGACATGGTGTGACATAGTGTGCCAGGTCCAGCACTGTCCCCAAGCAGAGAACATCAGCCCTGCTTGGCTGATCTGTTTGACTAGAAGAGTTTGCTGGTGGTTGTAGTGTGAGGAAAGGCTGTTAACACAGGTGACCACTCTGGAGTTGAACATTCTCTTGGCTGTGGCTGTTACCCCGAATAACATGAGGATGTTCTGTTTCCAAATCTTATTTTCTTTAATAAGCATAAAATCTGGCATGAGGAGAAACACCTAGTGAAAGACTCCCAAGGAGAAACACAGTCACTGTAAGCCACACCATATGTACACTGGTTGTAGTGCTATAGTAAGGAAGAGGCGCGCACCTGACCTTTGCAGTTAGAAAAAGCTCTACCATTTAGCTTCTTGTTCTTTCGGGTTCCCATGGACAGACAAGGGCACATAACACACCTTAAGATGCAAAGTACTTAGACTTGTTGTGTTTATGTAAGTCAAGTAGCAGCAAAAGTATCACAGTCATCTCTGAATGGTGCCCTATAAAAAACTTTTAAGTATTCAATGAAAATTTAATGAATTTATTTTATTAAAAATAAAAAAAGAATCCATCAGTGTTCTTCCAACACCTCAACCAGCCCTCAAGGCAAGATCTTTCTGGGTTTGAACCCAGAAAATTCCGGTCTTTTTCTGGCCATACAGATCAATACTTTCTCCCTAGAGGAAGGAGATGTATTAATACTTTGGTGAGAGTCCGAGAGCTCCTTGAGGGTGGAGTGTGTAGCTTACTTTTCAGGACATCTTCTCAATAACTACTGAATGAATGGATGACCCTTAGGTCCTGACTCCTTACACCAGGGCATAAGCCAAGCAAAGTAAGGAGATGGGAAGGATGCCATTATGTTTATTTTATCATTTTGTTGATTTTGTTATAAAGTGAACTGATTCTAGGGTCATGTTAACCCATGTTATTTAACGTCTTAAAGCTGTAAACTATGCGGGATTGTGAAGTTTAAAAAAGCAAAAACTCATTCTGTGACTTTAAATCCTTTTCAATATACATTTTAATTCTAAGTCTTAAACTAGTGGTTGCTGGAACTTTAGTATGTAAATGCTTAGGCACGTTACTAAATTGCTCCTGGATATGCTGTGAGATCCACTATAAATGTGAGCTTAAAAAAAAAAAGTACATCTCTCAGATCTCTTTAGAGCCTCATAGAAATGGAACATGTCCTTGAAAATCATGCATTGGAAAATACATACATTTGAGCTTGTGTTTGGAGGCTAGTTTCCTGGGTCCCAGTGGTGAAGTTAGCCCATTGATGGCTGATGCTTTAAAGAGATTTAAAAGCCCCTACGCTAGGCTGTTCCCCCATCTGCATAGCAGGTACAAACATTAATCAAAGCTTGTGAACCCAAGCCTCAGATTGCCTTTGATCAGAGGCCTGATTTGTCCCAGAGTGCAGAAATGTAAGAGTTGTGTGAAAGGGACTACTAGGAGAAAGGAAATTTCCTTCCTTAATTAAGAAGGAAGGAGGGAAGAGAGGCAGTGGAGAGAAAGACTAGTGGGGGGGAGGAGTGAGAGCGAGAGCGAAAGTGAGAGAGGGAGAGGGAGAGAGAGAGAGAGAGATATCTGTATCACCTACCAGAGAATTTTTTTCTTCTCAAAACAAGTTCCTGACCGCATTCCAATGACCACAGGGCTTACATGGCTGGCTGTCTGGCTGTCAGGACTCAGTCTGGACTCTGAGACTAAGGGGACCAGCCTGCAGGAGCCTCATTGAAGACCCTACTGACAGTGCGGGCTCAGATGGGGCAGGCATTTCAGGGCCACTTTGTTTTTGGAATCCATGTTTTCCTGAGCACTACCAGGCTCTTCCTGGGGACCAGCTGTTTGTTCTGTTCTGCCTGCTTTGTGAACAGATTGCAGTTCTTTAGCAGAGAAGTAGACTTTTTCTTTTCATTCTACACATAAGCCTTCTGTTACCATTTCTGGGCTGGAAGGCATAGAGTTTGCACAAACTGAGTTTTGTCTTGTAACCTCTTCCATGCATTGAATACTCTCTTAGCCTAGAAGTCAGCATTTTCTTAAAGTTTAGAGAGATACTAGGGTACAGGTCTTTGACAGTCTCCATCCTAATTTTAAAAATACTAGATCTATTTTAATATTCCAAGGCTGTCTGCTTTCCTGAGTTTCAAACCGATAAAGAAGTCAGGCACTCATTTACAAAAATTAAAAAATTTAAATGTGTGATAGTGCATTTACCATCGTTCTCCTTCGCTGCATGAGTCAAGACTGTATTTTAACATCACACTTATTCTCTTATTCGTTGGCATTCCAGCTTCTCGAGGAGTTTAGGAGGGCCATTTAAAGCAGTTCTGGTTGTGAAATGTTGTACCCCAAACATATTTACTTTGGAATTTCTAAATTGCTTGTACTTTTTTGAATTATGAACTTGAGTCTAAATCAAGAGAAAGTGAGGCAGTGTGATGTCAAGAGTATGGTTCATTCTAAGAGGACATTTTGCTGCAAAAAGATATGTCAATAAATTTTTTTTTTTTTAAGGTGATTAAGTCCAGGGGTATAAGAAATTAAATTCATTAAAAATAAACAAGTAAATAAGCAAGGTCATCATAACTCTTACTGAGTTGTTACTTTCATTTATTCATGCCATTTCTTAAATCACAATCCAGAGTATATTAAACTGATTTAAATTATTTTTTTCTACTTTTTGAAAAGATGGCTTTCATCTGCAGTATTTCATCTAAGACATGAAAGTTGGGTCCCTGCAGTGTGTGCGTGATTTATATATCCCACACTGCTGTGGGATGTTTTGTGTGATCAGAGTCTTCTAGTCCAAGGCTGTTGTAACTCCAGGAGAGTCGGTCTGAGCTTAACCTGGACTAATTTGACAGGTCCCTTAGAGCTGAGATGATAAAATTCTTCACTCAAGTGAACTAAGGTTGGGGCCATCTCAAGCCCCAGCAGCCATGGTGTTACTTTACCAGCAAATGGCCAAGGTCGCTTGAGGAGCTGTATCTTGTTTTGTGGTTCCTGTGTGTGTTTCCTGTTGAATGGGACTGGCCTTACTAAAGTGATACAGATAAGAAGAGTAACCTTAGTCTATCCAGTGGATACAGTTACTGAGCTTTTGAAGGAAGATTCTTTCTTCAGTAGCAGCTTTCAAGTTTCACCCGATAGTGGAAAACAAAGTCTGGCTTGTTCTAGTTATATAAATATAATTAGGTAAGTATGTGCTGTGAAGATGATCTGTCAATATCAGCCTTCCCTTGGAATTAACTGTGAGGACGAAGAACTTTAGGAAATTTGTATTCAAGGAAGAATTCCTAACTGCATGTTGGGCATATTAAAAAAAAGCTTGCCTCCCATGTTGAGGTTTTCATGAATTTATTTAGTCTTAAGCTTGAATTTCCTTTCTCCTGGTAGCACACCTACACTGTGATAGCTCTGACACGTGAAAAGGCCCCCCATGTGCTCTGTGTACATTACATGGTTCTCTGATTAGGATACATAGTATTATTAAGGTTTAGCACCTTGGAAAGGCTTTGTGGCTGGACTGTATCCAACTCATTTGGAAACTTTTGGAGAATCATTCAACTGCTTTTAGTTTTTGACTTCCACGCAAGCCTTGGCTTGTACAAGTAGAGGCATTGCAGATACCAAACTGCTCCCCCAAAAAATAAAAAATAAATAAAAAAATAAAGTGTAGTTTTTGCATGCTTTCCTTTGTGGAGATGGGAGCCCACACTCTCCAGGCTTCCAGGACCACCTTGCACATTAGGCTTGGCAGAACCTTTGTGAGATCGCAGGGCCCGGTGGAGATGTAGTAGGAATCAACTAGGGTTGGCGTTCTCTGGCCATGAGGCTGCTGTTCAGATTTTTCTAAGATTTACATTTGTAGGTAAAATCATGATTGTGTTTGACCTCAGAGATTGTTAAATTTTTTTAATTGTTTAATCTGTTAACATAGGGAGAGGAAAGAAATTGGGTTTCCAGAAAGGTTCATGGAAGCATCCTTAAGTATCCTTTCCCCCCCTAACCTTGTAAATATCCTTAATCTTCTGCAACCCTGCACCCTGGTCAGGCTCGCCCTTTCCTGTGTGTCCTGTGTCTGAAGCACTTTGCACCTTCCATGGAGCCATTAGAGTCAAAGTCAGTGTGTGAGGCAGAAATTGCTAGTAGTGAAAATTGTCCTTGAGATGCCTTAAATCTCCCACAGAAAAAACTAGCTTATGCGTGCTTTCACTTGCATGTGTGTGAAAGCAAGTGTGTATAAATTAATTATGTGTGAAGTAGGTGGCTTGGGTTTGTGAGCTCTGGTGTACAGGCAGTCCTTGGGTTATAAACATTCAACATATGTACAACTTGCACTTATGAATTGGTGCTATTACAGGTAATGGGTAATTGTAAGTGTTCCAAATTACATACAAATTCAACTTAAGGACAAACCTATAGAACTTACCTTGTTCGTAACCCAGGGCCTGCCCCTGTGAGTCAGTATCTTTAAACTGTCAGACTCTTGCTCAGTAAGGAATATGTGGCTGAACGTGGGAGCAGCAGGTCCCAGGCTCCTGCCCCAGACGCACTTGGGCGTGTGTACTTCCTTGGGAGAATGGCCGGTGGAGGCAATGTCTGGATTACTTTTGTGTTCTCGCGTTCCCACGTTTGCTCTTCCCTCTTTCCCTCTCACCAGCCCTCTTCTGTTTCTCTTTCAGGCACATATATTTAGTTTATATCTGCAACCCTTTGCCTGAGGTTTCCTTGAGGGCCTCAAGGGCCAGGAATTGTTTATTTTGTATCCTCAACTCCTCCTACAGTTGAATTGGGGCCCAATCCATGTTCTCTAAATGCATGAATGATGATTTCATTATCCTGTGAGCAGCCTTTTCAGATATAGATCAGAATGTCTGCAAAGGCTGCATAGTTCCCTGTAACATGCAAGCAGTATCACTTTACATCCCAGCATTATTGGTTCCTGACCCAGACTTGTGAGCCCTTGGTTAATTTCCAGGTAGTACAGCAACTCCGTGGGAATAGATGCTCAGCTTGCCAGCTTTACAACAACAGAAACAGTTGAATTGAACATTTACCAAGTGTCTCCTCTCTGCTCCTCTGATGTTGGGGCTCAGGCTTCAGCCATGTTTTATGTGTGCAGCACCCCTACCCTCTACCTCTGCTTGACCCCTGAACTGTATGGTCCACCTGGATAGCCTCAGTCATGGCAGGGACCCGACTCCCCTGGCACGGGGGAGGGAAGGATGGAAAGAGCTTTCCATAATAATAGAAGGCTGAGGGTATGTTTTCATTTTTGAGATGTCCTTTCATTTGCCCATGACTGATTATAGGGCACTCATTCTCCAGCTTTCATTGAGTACCTTCTGTGTGCCAGGCACAATGCTACATGCTGGGAACACAAAGACTTTTTGTTTGTTTGTTTTATTTTGTTTTCACACAGGGTCTTATTCTGTCACCTGAGTTAGAGTGCAGTAGTGTCATCATAGCTCACTGCAGCCTCAAGCTCCTGAGATCCAAGTGATCCTCTGCCTTAGACTCCGCTACCTAGGACCATAGGTGTGAGCCAATGTGTCCTGGGTAACTTCTAGAAAAATTTTTGTAGAGATGGGGGTCTCACTGTGTTGCTCATACTGGTCTTGAACTCTTAGGTTCAAGCATTCCTCCTGCTTCAGCCTTCAAGGTGCTAGGATTACAGGCATGAGTCACTGTGCCTGGCCAACAATTTTTAACATGTGGTCCTTCACCTCAAAGAGCTCAACAGCAGTTGACAGAAATTCCTACATCACGCTCTGTGATGAATCATTCTGTAGAAGAGATTGCACTCTGAACATACAGAAATATTTATAAATATATAGTAGAATTTCCATAGTTGACCACATCCCTAAGTTGACCTAATTTTCATAGATGGACATGCACTGCATGTACGTATCGGGTGACCTAGCTCCTTATGTTGACCACCTTTGCATGTTGACCAGTTTGTTATAGTCCCCTGGTTGGCCAACTGTACTGTATTTTGTACTAGGAAAAGTTGAGATGGATCATCCATGTCAAGCCTGACATGTTAATGTATGTATTGGTATGAACAAAGAAGCAGTACCTATCATGATAGTAAAATAAAACCGTAGCTATTTATATGCAATATTGTAGTTCTCAAAGAGAAATGCCTTTTGAACTGTGGACACAGGGAAAATAATATGGATGAAATAGCATTTTGAGTTTTCTGTGTCATTGTAACAGTTTCTAAATCTGAAACTGTGATAGGCAAGTTGACCTTGGGATGCTGCTGTTTGTCCAGATCAATGTTGAATGTACGGCAGTAAGCAAAGGTAAATGGAAGTTTATAAGGAGTGTGGCAGACCAAAGGGTGGGGCCAGTGATTTAAAGCAGGATTTCTGCTCCTTCACCTCCTTATGGTGGCAGCCCTCAGCCATACTCCAGACTTACATGAAAAGGTCAGGAGCTCAACTGTTCTTTAGGGAGCACAGACTGCGCGCAGGGTGTGTGCTAAGCACTGTTGAAGATTCAAAGAGGACTAGAGAGGAAATTTGAGCATACTGCATGCATTACAAACTATAAATCAGCGGTTATCAACCTGTGGGTCTCAACCCCCAGGAACTGTATTAAAGGGCCGCGGCATTAGGAAGGCTGAGAACCAGTGCTATAAATAAAAGCTATAACAACGGCACAAATAGTGACACGAGTAGCAGGGCCAGTTTATTTGGGGACTCTAGGAAAACGAAGTGACATACAAGTAGAACCTTGAAAGATATACAAGACTTGTGTTGGGAACCACATTGTTGTCTTTATGTGTATGTTTTTGTTTGTTTCTAAAAGAATTTACACCCCTGCAGCAGAGATCACGTCTTTTGAGAAATTCCCTCAAATCCTCCAGCCCAGTGCAGGTTGTCAGCTGTACTTGTTGGGAAGGATGGGGGATGTGAGCTCAAGGGAGGAGTGTTACAACAAACTTATGGGGAATTAGCTTGAATTGAATAAATGTCCAGTGCCGCTTTAGAGAGTCAGATCTTCCAGTTGGGTGGGGTGGTGCATGCCTGTAATCCCAACCCAACCCCAAGAGTCTGAGGTACCCAGGGCACTGAGTGTGACTCTATCTCAGAGATAGATAAATAGATAGGTAGATAGGTAGGTAGATAGATGGTCACATCTTGCAGGCTGATTCATAGGTAGGTTCACTCCTAGTAGACCAGCATCATGTCACCTGATCACATTTTCTCTTGCCTATTCTATAATCAGAAAAAGCAAGATGTTTCTTAAAGTGGGACTTTCTTGCCTTTATATGTAGTAACTGATTTCATTCTTTACCTTGGTTTGATTTTGATTGTAATGATTATGACATTAAAAGTGAATTAATTGAGCTGACTGAAGGCAACATACATGTTCAGTGCATACATATTGGGGTAGGATGTAGACCATGTTTTCTCTCCTTTTTCTCTTTTAATTCTTTTTGCTCCATAAATGTCCAAAACTAAGGATGCCGAATTTTCCTATTTTGGGCATTTTTTTTCCCAAAGCAAAATTGAATTTTTACTATAAAAGAACTGTGTGTCCATATGCCATTTTGAATAACCATTGTCACATTGTACTTTCTCTCTTTTGAATGAATTCTTTGGACCTCACTCTCCACCCAGCTAGAATTCAGAAGATCCTAGTCATCTTTCATTGTTCCTTTTGCAAAAATACAAATTAACTTTTAAGTTTGTAGAACTTGTAATTGTGGTTCTTGAGAATACTTGGGTAGCATGTGAGATAAAGTACTTGCTGATTCTTTAGCTCAAAACATATTTTGAGGTATGCTTTCTAGCCTTGAAAGCTTCTAGCTAGAAATTGGCAGTCTGTACTGTGGTAAGCATGTCAGATGTGGCTCAGACCAAAAGTCATTATCAGCACTCCGAATGCACAATCCAGTAGCTCTCTAAGGAGCTTATTCATTTAACTTTGAATAACATGGCATTTGGTCTGAAAAGATGGCAACTGTGAGAAGAACTCGGTGGGTCAAGGTTAAGCAGAACCCAGTTCTGTCACATCTTCAGATTTTCTCTGCATTACCTAGACTGAAACCAGAGGCCAGTTACTGTTGTGCTTCTTGGGTGGATGAGGAAAATAATTTGCTTAAAACATACTGGATTTGCCAGGTGTGGTGGCTCATGCCTGTAATCCTAGCACTCCAGAAGGCTGAGGAGGGAGGATCTCTTGAGCTCAGGAGTTCGAGAC
Source organism: Loris lydekkerianus (assembly GCA_963574355.1). Lineage (NCBI taxonomy): Eukaryota > Metazoa > Chordata > Mammalia > Primates > Lorisidae > Loris > Loris lydekkerianus. The sequence continues at coordinate 25,590 of CAUYPK010102063.1, read as the reverse complement.
CAGCCTGAGCAAGAATGAGATCCCTTTTCTAGTAAAAATAGAAAAACTGGTTGGGCATTGTGGCAGGCGCCTATAGTCCCAGCTTCTTAAGAGGCTGATGCGAGAGGATCGTGTGAGCTCAAGAGTTTGAGGTTGCTGTGAGCTGTGACGTCACAGCACTCTACCAAGGACTGCAGAGTGAGACTCTGTCTCAAAAACAAAACAAAAAACCCCAACACACCGCATTTGGCATGGTAGTTTTAAACTCTTCCTAGGGTCAATCTCTGCTCTTTTTTGAAGTTGATAAAATGAGAGACATCTATGAGGTTGATGCTTTGGGTAGTGTACTGGTAATACATGGCACATGCGTGAACATAGTGTTTCACGTTTGGGAAGCATTCCAGGGACATATGACAGAGCAGTCGCCTGGCTGAGAACTCCAAAATTCTGCACAAAAAGGATACATATACTACCATTCCCAGAGGAGTGACCAATGGAGGAACTGTGAAGTTTATTTCAGCCCCAGAGGTAGGAAAGAGTATAAGCTGGAAGGAGAAAATACGTTGAGCTCTTAAATTGATTCTTAGTTTCTAGAAACGACATCAACCTTCTTCTGGAGGTATAATTTGCATGCAGTGAAGCATTCAGTTATTAAACCCGGGCATTGTGGCGGATGCCTGTAGCCCCAGCTACTTGGGAGGTGGAGGTAGGAGAATCGCTTGAGCCCAGGAGTTGGAGGTTGCTGTGAGCTGTGATGCCATGGTACATGCCAAGGGCGACAGCTTGAGGCTCTGTCTTAAAAATGGCCTTTCGGTCAGTTGTGATGAATGTATAGCAAGGCACAGAACATGTCCGTCACCCCTGAAATCTCCCCCTTGCCTCTTGCCAGTCAGTGTCTTGGCCCCAGAAGCAGGTGCTGGTCTGATTCTCTCACTGTTGGTTACCTTGACTTAACTCTAGATTTTCGCTGGAATAGGGTCAGACGGTATGTACTTTCTGTTTCCAGCTTCTTTTCATTCTGCATTAATATTTTTGAGATTCATCTATATTGTTGTTTGTATCACAAGTTCCATTGTGTTTTCATCGCTGAGTAGTAATCCCCTGTATGAATATTCTATTGTTGGTTGATGCTTTAAGTCTAGGGTGTTTCTAGGTTTGATCTTTTATTGTAGTATTGCTATTTTTTTATTGAGTACCAGGGTAGTTTTTATATTCTGGATACAAGTCATTTGTCAGTGATATATGTATTGTGAATTTTTTCTCTCATTGTGTGGCTCACCTGTATATTCTTTTTTTTTTTTTTTTTTTTCTTTCTTTCAGTGTTAAGATAGAATTTTATTAGATAGAAAAGAATACAGAAAAAGTACAAAGTACCAGAGCTGGCTTGGCGCCTGTGACTCAAGCGGCTAAGGTGTCAACCACATACACCTGAGCTGGGAGGTTAGCATCCAGCCCGGGCCCGCCAAACAACAATGACGGCTGCAACCAAAAAATAGCCGGGCGTTGTGGCAGGCACCTGTAGCCCCAGCTACTTGGGAGGCGGAGGCAGGAGAATCGCTTGAGCCCAGGAGTTGAGGTTGCTGTGAGCTGTGATGCCACGGCACTCTACCCAGGGCGACAGCTTGAGGCTCTGTCTCAAAAAAAAAAAAAAAATTACCAGAGCTTCTGGCAAAGGGGAAGACCCAAGTCGGAAGTTCCCATGGGTCCTACAACTGTATATTCTTTCAGTGGTATTTTTTGATAAATAGACATTGTTAATTAGGATGAAGTCCAAGTTATCCATTTTTTTATGTTTATTCCTTTCTGTGTTCTTTAAAAAAATTATTCTGTATGCTAATAAAATTTTTAAAGCATTTTATTTTGAAATACTTAGAATTATATAAAAGTTACAAAGATAGTATGTTGAGCACCTGTGTAAACTTGACTCAGCTTCCCCTGATATTAACATATGACCATGGCACAATTATCAAAAGTGGGAAATTTGGAAAAATTTCAATTATCAAAAGTAGGAAAGTAGACTTTGGATTTCACCAGTTTCGCCCTGATGTCCTCTTCCCTTCTAGGCTGTGATACAGGATGCCACGTTACATTACCTGTCATGACTCCTTGGTTTTCTTCAATCGCTGATAGTTCCTGTCTTTCCTTGTCTTTTATAACTTTGACACTTTCAAAGTGTTCTCCAGGAACTTTTATAATAACCCTCAATGTGTTTATCTGGGAGGAAAAAAAACGATTTTTAGTTTTTGTTTGTTTGTTTTTGAGACAGTCTCAAGCTGTCACCTTGGGTAGAGTGCTGTGGCAACCTCCAACTCAGGCTTAAGTGATCTTTTTGCCTCAGTTTTTCTATTTTTAGTCAAGACAGGGTCTCGCTTTTGCTTAGGCTGGTCTCAAATTCATGAGTGCAAGCAATCCACCTGCCTCATCCTCCCAGAGTACTAGGATTACAGGCATGAACCACCTCACCTGGCCTTATTTGAAATGTGCCTTACGATTAGACTGCCGTTACGATACTGGGAAGAATGAATGCTGCAGGAGTGAATGTGTTCTTCTCATTACTTCTAATGCCATCTTTTAGAGCTTTTTTGCTTAGGTATGTGACTGTCTCAAGTTATCTTTTAGAAGAGCCTGCTGGGATTTTGAGTGGGATTATATTGATTATTTCGATCAATTTGGGGAAGAATTGACGTCTTAACACTATTGAGTTTCCCAATTTGTGCATATGTGGTATCTGCTTTATTTATTTAGGTCGTTGTCGTCATCTTTTTTTTTTTTTTTTTTCTTTTTTTTTTTTTAGAAAGAGTCTTCTCTGTCACCCTGGGGAAAGTGCCATGGCATCATAGCACCTTCAAATTCTTGGGCTCAAGAGATCCTCTTGCCTCAGCCTCCTAACTAGGTGGGACTGCAGGCACCTATCACAACACATGGCTAGTTCTCTCTATTTTTAGTAGAGACGGGGTCTCATTCTTGCTCAGGTTGGTCTCGAACTCCTGAGCTCAAACAATCCACCCACTTCAGCCTCCCAGAGTGCTGGGATTACAGGCATGAACCACTGTGCATAGCTATTTACGTCATCTTTATTCATTCAGTACTGTGTTAGAGTTTTTGGTATAAAGAACTCATATGTCTTTTGTTAAAATTTCCCCAAGTATATATTTGATATTTTCAATACTATTGTATTTTACAATTCAATACTATTGTAAAAAGTATTTTTAACAATTTTTATTGCTGATTGATTAACTTTATTTCCTAAAACATTGCTGAATTCATTTAGCAGACTAGTATTTTTATTATAGGTTTATTCAGACATGGTATGTACATGCATCAGTTGTATGTACACAGACAGTTTTGCTTTTTTTACCCCCAGTCTGTATGCCTTTCATTTGTTTTGCACTGAGACCTCCAGTACAATGTTGTATGGAGATGGTGAGAACAAATATTCTTATTTCATTTCCAACCTTAGGGGGAACCATTTAATGCTTCACTGTTAAGAACTGTTATGTGTAGATTTTTTTTTTGTAGATGCCTATTATAGGGTAAAGAAGTTCTTTTATGTTCCTAGTTTGCTCAAAGTTTTAGCATAAATGAGTGTTGTAACACAAATGTATTTAACATAAACGAATGTGTCAAATGCTTTCTCTGAATCTACAGAGATGATGTTTTTGCCACTTCATATGTTAATAGAGTGAACTATATAAATTTATTTCCTACTTTTAATTTCTGGCATAAACTCTACTGGATTATAAGATTATCTTATTTTTATACTCTAAGTGATTTGATGATATTTTGTTAAAGATTTTTTTTATGTTCATAAGGGATTTTCACCCATAATCGTCTCATAATATCTTTGGTTTGGGTACTAGGATTATAATACCTTCGTGAGTTGAGAAGTTATTTTCTAAAGGAATGTGTGGACTTGGATTATTTCTTAACTTTTAGAAGAATTTACCAGTGGAGACATTTAGTCCAGGAGTTTTCCTTTGGGAAGTTGGTTAATTAGAAATACAACTTCTGTAACAGATCTTTAGATTTTCTGTTTCTTCTTATTGCAGTTTTGGTAAATTGTATCTTTCAAGGAATTTTTCTGTTTCATCTGAGTTACTGAATATATTGGCATAATGCTGTTTATAACACTCCTTCTTTATGTTTTTAATATAAATATAAGCTGTAGTGATGTTCACTATTTTAGTCTTAATATCGTTAACTTGTTTTCTTTTTTAAAATCGTAATCAGTATTGCTATATGGTTATCAATTTTATTAGGCTTTCTAAAGAACAAACTTACAGCTTTGTTAACTTTTTTTTTCTGTTATTTCATTGAATTCCTATTATTTTTATTACTTTCTTTTTTCTGCCTGCTTTGAATTTAATTTGGGGAACTATATTACTTTTAACTTTTGCCTCAAAAGAACTACTGGTTGTTTGGTAAGGGGTAAAAGAGATTAATTAGTATAAAATGTTTTCAAAATAAGGAATAATTTTTTAATATCAAAAATATTATAGGTAAGTTGAACCTAATATCAGTTTTCTAAATGTGAACCAAGTTCACTTATTGGGCCTAACAGAGTAGACCAGGCATGGCTGCTCTGGTCTTAATGGTGGCTGCCTGGAGGATTGGATTAGTTCATAGAAGGAGCTGGGCTATATTCTCCATTCTAGAACTGGCAAAATAATGCCTCCAGGAATATATATACAAGAGAGCATAAAATTCTTCACACAATTAAATCCATTTGAAACATGGAAATTATACATCTAGTTTTAATTGACATGTTCGGCCGTGGGCAGTGATGTGGGAAATATAGTAATTATACTTAAGAGATAAACATTAATAGTTTTATGCTCATGGATCATCCATAAAAGAATAATTAGGTGCCCCAAATGTTTTCCATCCGTGTCCTTTATGAGGGAGAACGTTACAGTGGAGGGAAATGATTCTTTACTACTACCGGGGGGAATTAATGATTATTGTCTATATTCATAAAAATGTGACAGTAACCTAAGATGTACCAAAAAGCAATAACAATAATGATTAAGATTGATATTACCACCTGATTTTCAAACGTGATAGCCAGGAATTTTTATGCCTCAGGGGAAAATCACCTTTTCTGGGGGGCCATGGAGGGGAGAGAGAGTGGTTTTGTGCAAAAGTAGTTTTAAATAACAAAGAGGTGAAGATATCTGAGATTAATCTTCATACTAGGTTTCTACTGATTTAGTATTTTTGTTACTGCTGTTCTTTTTTATAACAACCTTTGAAAATGAGGTTAAATTAAGATGAAAACATGTCGAGGGTGCTTCTATTTGGAGGCTGCTTCTATTAGATTTGGGTTTCAAATAACTATTTGTACTCTCCTTTCATACTACAATTAAATGCTATTTTTATGAGGTGGCCTTTAGGTTACCACTTACTCTGACGGTCGTGAAATACTTCATTTGTGTTGTGTCTGTCCATCTCCTTGAGTAAATGGGTTAATAGAAGGAATGAATAAATTAGTGCAACAACCCAAAGCTGTTAATGAATTAAAGGTTGGACCTTTAATAACTGCCAACGCTGTGACGGCAGAACAGGTGCTCTGAGAGTGGCCCCGACTTTAGGGAAGGCAGGATCTGATCACTGTGTGTGGTGACTTGATCTGTCATTACTCTGCTCTCTGGAGTGCTGAAGAACTAGGAATTGGGTAATAAACGTGTCTACTAGTAGAGTTTTTAAGATCATAGAAAGTGATAACCAGAAGTAGTCTAAATTATTTCACATTATTTTAAATGGCCCAAGATATACCCAGGATATTTCAAACTTTGATTGTTCTTTCCTTATTATTCCTAGAGGAAAATGGTGTTTTGAAAAATCTTTTTTATGACTTCTGAGTTATTCTTATAATCAGAAGATACAGAAGAATGCAGAGGGCGAGCCAGGAAAAGTGATGCACTGTGTTTTGTTTCATAACTGCAACCGGAATAGATTTTTTTTCTTTTTGTTTGTTTGTTTTGCAGTTTTGGCCAGGGTTGGGCTTGAACCCACCACCCCCGCTATATGGGGCCAGGCGTCCGTTTCCTAGAGCCACAGGCACTGCCCCAGAATAGATTTTTTAAATAATAGGAGAGAATTGCTTCGTTGAAGGAATAGTAAATTATTTATTCCCCTTAGAAAAACTACACTGAAAGAAAAAAAAGCAAGTTTTTGTTTTTCCATCTACTTTGTTTCACAGTTGATGGTGCACCAGCATATTACCAATCAGTCCTATAAGAATTTGTTGGGATTTTTTGTTCTCCTCCCAAGATTTTTATTTCTGTAATATTTTCATATAATAGCTAAGTAATAAATACCCAACAGAATTTTTTGTGTGCTTTTTTGTGGGGCAGATAATAGAGTTTCCTTGTCAAATAGTAAACTACTTTCCATCATTTATTTCTCTTACTAGGTAATACTGTGTCTGGTGTAAAAATGTGTTATAGAATTCTGGCTATTATTAATGAGATGGATACTCATGGCTATCACATATAATTAGAATATTGTAAATTTGGATTTTTTTGCTCTTTTGATATTGGTAATCTATCATACAATCACTCGATTATTTTATCGATGATACGATATCTGATTATATAAGCTCTTTAAGGGGTGGTGGCTTCCCCTGAAGATTTAGAGTCTGGCTGAGGGAGACAAGGCAAGCACACGGGACGCAGCGTGGACCTCATGTGAGAGCGGGTATGTGGTTCTGTGCTCCTGGTCGTAAGTGACTCGAGCAGGGAAGGACTGTTGTGGGTGTGCAGAGTGGCTTCTGCTCCCAGATCCACTCCCCCCTCCTTAGTGCCAGGACATCCCCTGTGAGCCCTGCATCAGGGTGTCCTGTCCTCCCGCTTCTGGGTGAGTTAGCCAAGGAGGGCACCATCAAGAGAGCAGAGGGAGGGAGAAAAGTGAAGCCTCCTACAGGCTAAAGGATGGTCACTTCTGCTCTGTGCCTAATCTCTAGAGTTCTACCCTGTTCCCTATAGTGTGGGGCAGGGAGATAGTCGATTTATTAAAATCTTACCTGCCAGGACCCAGCTTACTCAATCTGCTTGGACCCTGCCTGGTACAGTTAGGGCAGGTGTAATAAGGGAAGCTTGAGTCTGTCCTTGAAGGATGGTGGATGAGGGGGGTAGATTGTCTAAGAAATGGGGAATAGCATGGCAACAGCAGAGACACAGAGAAAGTGCAAATCTTCTAGAGCTCTCCGGCAATTCTACCCTTAGCTAGGAGATGCCAGGGAACCTCTGGCCTTAAGTATCAGGTCATCACCTTTGCAGAAATCTTTGCCTTGTGGCCCCAAGAGGATGCAACTCTTGATCTCTCAAGAGTTTTCTTCTGAAATGAAGGTTTGAAGCAACCAGAACTGTTGACCCTGGGAGGTTGCTGCAGGTTTAGAGCTTCCTCCTAATTCTGATGCGAGTGTCACCATGTGTTTGCTTAGGGTGTGACTGGAGGCTGACTTCCTAGCACCCGCTGGCTGTGACTCCCTCCATGGCTGTGGTTGCACTGTGCATGCCTACTGCAGGCTGCTGGGGAATGTTGCTCTGAACTTTTTCCAAAAGATGGATACTTGTACATCTCCCACCATCTTTTTTTTTTTTTAAGAGAGAGAGTGTCTCACTATATCACCCTTGGTAGAGTGCTGTGGTCACAGCTTACAGCTCACAGCAACCTCAAACTCTTGGGCTTAAGCAATTCTCTTGCCCCAGCCTCCCGAGTAGCTGGGACTATAGGTGCCCACCACAATGCCTGGGTATTTTTTGATTGTAGTTGTCATTGTTGTTCGGTGGGCCCGGGGAAAAGAATTCAGACACCGGAAGAGCATCCCAGGCAGAGAACTTCTCTTTTAACTAACTCTAGTTTAGGACTATCCAACTTTGAAATGCTGAATATTGGGTTGTTGATTTTTTTTCTCTCCCAGTTTTATCACATAGGCTAATAATAAACATCAGGGGATGTTCTATACAGGAATAACAAATTCATTTCAGTTATTTCTTATGAGGCAAGCAAAATGTTGTGAATGGGACTGGCTACTAGCCTAGTGAAAAATAATGTGTGGCCCCATGTTAAAAAAAAAAAAAATGCAAGCAGAGCATTAAACCAAGCTCAAGGCCCCATGTGACATCCAGGCTGCATGCACACGCGTGGAGCCGGCCTGGGATGGCAATCAATTGGACTCCTGTCCTGTGCTTTTTCTCTTTACTTATACTCTCATTTCCTTCTTTCTCACCCCAGAGATCACTAGTATGATGAAATTGATAGGTATCCAGGCCAGTGTGGCGTGATTTTTATTATTATACATTTGTGTATCTGTGTGTAGTGTTGTTTCACACATGTTTTTTTAAATGGCATAAATGGAACTGTGCTGTCTGTGACATTGCCTGACTGGCCTTTTCACTCCATGTGCCCTCAGCATGTGATAATACTTCTGTTGATACAGGTGGCTCTGTGTTTTGTATGTTCCCTGCTTTTAGATGATAATATAGAATGGTTAATCAGTCTGTTCCATTCAGTGTATCTTTTTAGGCTTTCCATGTCAATGTAATTTTATGACTTATTCTGATTCTTATTCTTATTTTAAGATTTATTCATACTTAAAAGTTGCAAGAAAAGTGAAACAGTTCCCTTACACCTTTCATTCAGATGCAGACATTAACTCTTCACTGCGTTGTTTTGACTCTGTTCCTCTATCCCCACCCTCTCCCTGCCCTTCCCTTTTCTGTATGTGTGTATAGCATAAAAAATATCATCTTAGCGTATGGACATATAATTTTTTCTGAATCATGTTAAGTTGCAGACATCATATTCACTCATTTTCCAAACACTTCAGTGTGTATGTCCTAAAAGCAAGAATATGATTCTTTTACAGAATCACAATACGGTGATTCAAGTCAGATGTTAACATGAACACAGCGTGGTAATCTGCAGAGCTTATATTAATTTCCCACGTTGTCCTAATGACGTCGCTTTTCTCTTCCTGGCCCATGATCTGTTCTGAGATCATACACTGCATTTAGTTCACACGTTCTTCAGGCTACTTTAATCTGTTCCAGCCCCTCAGGCTTTGTCTTTTGTGACCTTTACGTTTTTTGAAGACTAAAAGCCAGCTTTTGGGCTCTTCCTCAGTTTAGGTTTCTTGAATCATTTTCTCATGGTTGGATTCTCCTACTCAGGAGAGACACAGGTACTTCTCAGTGTATTGTGTCCAGAAGCAGGTGACTTGTCCCATTACTGGCAATACATATCATCACTTAGTTAAGAGGGAATCTGCCATATTTCTCTAATGATGTTATTGGTATTATTATTATTAGCACATATATTCGAGGCTGTGTAGAGATCTTATTTCTCATCACGTTTTCACTCACCTGTTTTAGCATCTATTGGTGACACTGACCTAAATCAGTGGTACTTGCCAAATGCTGTTTTTCTAATTGCATTATTACTTCTGCCTTCTTAGTTGGCATTCCTTTGTATCTTATTTATATATTTAATCAGCATGAACTCATGGCTTTTAATTTTATTCTATAGGTTATAATTGATTGTTCACATTCTTTTGTTGTTCAGATTTTCTCAGGTTTTGTCAGTGAGATTTCCATCAAGTTGTCTTGTTTTCATTTGACATATCCTCATTATTCCTTATTGTGGCACATTAAGATGTTCTACAATCAACTTGGCACTTGTGGCTCAAATGGCTAAGGCACCAGCCACATACACCTGAGCTGACGGGTTCGAATCTAGCCCGGGGGCCTGCCAAACAACAATGATGGCTTCAACCAAAAAAAAAAAAAAAAAAAAAAAGCTGGGCATTGTGGCAGGCACCTGCAGTCCCAGCTACTTGGGAGGCGGAGGCAGGAGAATCGCTTGAGCCCAAGAGTTGGAGGTTGCTGTGAGCTGTGATGCCACAGCACTCGACCCAGGACGACAGCTTGAGGCTCTGTGTCAAAAAAAAAAAAGATGTTCTACAGTCATTTTGTGACTCCATAATTCTGACTTGGAATCAGCCATTTCTCAAGGGAGCCCTGGTAACTTGCATTGCAGAGATGGTACTTAGAAACCAAGACATGGGTATTGTGTATGCTCATTGCTGCTTGAGTGTCATCACTTGTCCCTGTCATTGGACAGTGCTAAATCATGCATATATTTCACATGCATGTTACATGTTCATGTCTGTTATCTAGTTCAGTATGTATCGTCTATACTCAGTCTGTCTACTAATCTGTCAAAACTACGTATCTCAATTCCAGTCCAATTTCATGGAGTTCATTCTGGTCTTCCCTCTTCCTGTATTTATGGCTCCTCCTCCTGGCAGAGAGAAACCATGTTCTCTTTATTCATAATATATTTACTTAATTGCTCAATGTTAGAATATACAAAAAAGTACCCATATACTCTAGTATAAGCCGAGTTTTTTCGGCACAAAATTTGTGCCGAGTTTGGGTTTTTCGGCACAAATTTTGTGCTAGAAAAACTCGGCTTATACTCGAGTATATACAGTAGATTCAAAATTGGTAACTCATACAGCTGTGAAAATCAAACCAACTATCTCAAATTCAATATTAATTTAATACAAATTTTACATGAAGTTCCTGCATATAGGCACAATAGTGGGGATAGCTGAATAAGATACTGTTTTTGTCATTGAAGTATTTCAACTCTTCCCCATCTGAACTGGAGGGGTGAAGTGGAATTGGTTTTTGTCCCAGGGTTTATCAGAACACAGTAAAGGGCTGAGTCCAGGCTATGATGGGTGGATGGGTGTGGGGTTATCTGGGGATAGGGTGTTGGGGTTTGGAGTTGGGGTAGATGGAGGTTTTCCGCGTCTTCCTTGTTTTGATACTATGTAGCACTTGTCTCTGCAAAGAGGATAACCTCTCACATTCTTTTTTGTATTGACATAGAATGTGGATGGGTTAGCTGCTGCTGTGTAACAAAGGATCTGAAAATTTAGTGGTGTAAAATAACCATAATAGGAGTTCATTTTGCTCAGGGATATACAATTTTGGCAGGGCAGAAATTAATCCCTAATACAAAGGTGGAAAGCTAAGAATTTGTTTCCCTATGTTGCTCATTCAGAGATGTTTGACCTTGTGAGATTTTACCTCTCATTAAGTTTATGGGTACCCTCATGATTTGTGATCTCATGGGCTCATTTGAGGAGAAATACAACTGCATTCATTTGGGTTAAAAATACGACCTTTTGCATGCTCTGTATGATTGGAAGCTACCCTAATGGAGTAATATCTTCCTAATCAGTGTTGCAGAGGAGTTATTTATTGGGCCTTAAAGGGGACATACAGCATAGTTATAAACTTGAGGACATATTGTAACAAGCTATGTGGTATTTGGAAGCGCATATGCCCCAAGTGTGACTTTTGGCTAATAATTTTTACCAATGCCAATTACCAAGTGGCATTTATGGACTGTGTTTGTCATCAAGCATAAAACTTCAGCTAAATGTAGAACTATTGATCTTTAGTTTCATGGGTAAATATTTTCCCATGAGTCAGAGTGGATTTTCCCCTAAGCTTCTCATAATGCTTAGGTTCTTATGTTAATAAACGGACCAGCTCTTTTATAGGCTGATCTCTTGGAGAAATCAGGACTCAATATTCCTCAGTAATAGGAATGTAGCCTTGTTTTCCTTTGGACTGAAGAGTAATATATTCACTCCCATTGATCTCTGAAATTCTTCCACATGCCCCGAATTCTGTTTTAGAGGCTTGGGCCCTAGCTGTAGGTAGATTCTGTTCCTCTCTTACATTTGAGTACTTTCTCCTGCCAGTTATTATTTTGTACTTATAAATTCTGTCACTCTTAACAAGACAGTCCTGATGAATCATCAGAGAAGTTAACTTTTACTATCTAGAGGTTTTAACATGTTAAATTGCTCCTAAGTACCAAGTTCTTGGGATTTAACATCACAGCATAACAACACAGGGTTTTTCAACACCTGGTGCAAGTAGTGTGTTTTGCCTCTGTGGTGACGTTTTAGGTACAGGTCTTTCCATCTAGCCCCTTGGCTGCCTTGAGTCAGTTCATCCCACTTGGTTACCACTGAGCATCCTTTCAGTCAGAGGATGGCAGCAGCTGCTGGGTATAGCAACTTATTTTTTTAAAGGAACATTTTGCAAATCATACGTGACATGTGCATTTATGGTCTGCTTTTATATGCAGTTCAGGTGTTGATTAGTAAAATTCAGTATGAATCCTGGGGCATAGAAAACCCCTGCTGAATCTTCTGATTTGGAATTTTGTCATTTCAGAGGGTCCATATGTAGCAGCCTGTATAGCCTATGGCCAGGAGTGAGAGTTAGGGGTAACACCTGTAAACCTCCCTAATGGAACACCTTGGTGGAAGGGGGATGGGGAAGGATTTAGCTCTCCTAACCAGCATGGGAGAGCTTGCGAGATGAGAGCCTTTGTGAATTAGCAGTTACTACACCTGTGGTGTCGAGAGGCACGAGATCAGCCTTATATTAGGCTGGAGGAGAAGGCAGTTGGGAGCACACGTACATTCTATCACAGACCCTGATTGGTGGCAGTGACATCAATACCTGCTGTCACAGCCAGACCCACATTCTTTGCCCTATCAGCATAAAAATGTGCAAATTTTAAAATGGGCACAAAATTTCAAGAAAACCAGGTGGATCTATTGAGGTAATTAATCCATAATTTTTTAGTTGTTTGTAGTGCATTTTTGAGAGGATTCTTCTTTTTTTTATATATATATAAAAATCTTTTTGTACTAGATTATGGTGTGTGCTTAATCTTATAAAAAATGACACATAGAAATAATAAGTCAAACTATGTTTGAAAGTGATGTGATAGTCACACGCAAAAAAACTAGACCTACAGAACAGGTCAATCCACTGTCAGAGACTAAGCCTTAGACAGCTGGCAGAGTAGACGGACTAATGTGCTCCACCCCAGGAAGCCCACACCCTTGCAACTCCGACTCAGACCCCATACTGGGTCATCACACTGTGCCCACAAATCAAAAGCATTACTTAACTTATCAGCATCTTAGAGAGGCACAGTTTTTCCTCACACTGGGACCACAAGACATTATTCCTGTATGTGCTACTGGACAGTGATGGTAGAAGGCAGTAATTAGTAATTTTCATCCAGAAGTTCTTGTTGTAGCCCTTTGTGCGTACAAAATGTAATCAAAATGTACACATTACAGTTCGGGCGTGGAGGAAGAATACATTGTTATCTCTTATTTATTTTTATTTTTTAATTTTTTTTGGCAGTATTTATGGTTTTGTTTAAACACAATTAGGATGTGCACATGAGCTGTCTATTCATTTTCTTCGCTGCACAGCCTGGCATTGGGATTGGTGACTCCGATGGCCAGCTGGGCTGCTCTTGCCACAATGGCTTTGCGGTTCTTGCAGGAAACATGGTGAGCAATCTCTGCATAATAAGATTTGTTGCACATCAGCAGCACTTCCAGCTCCTTGACGTTGTGGATGAGGAACTTCCAGAAATCACTGGGCAGTGTATGCTTTGTTTTCTTGTTGTTCCCGTAACCAATGTTGGGCATCAATATCTGGCCCTGGAATCTTCTCCGAACCCTATTGTCAATACCTCTGGGATTGTGCCAGTTACGCTTAATTTTGACATATCCATCTGACTGGTGCCGATAAACTTCTTGGTCCTCTTTTTGATGATCTTCGGCTTCACAAGGGGTCTGAGGGTGGCCAGGATGCCGAATAAGAGATGGCAGCCAACTCTGTAGGTAGCGCCGAGGAAGAGCTATATCTCCTATTTAGATCTATCTTTAATGTTTTAATATCCAAATGCTGCTACATAATACACTATATTAAACTATTAATCAAGTCTAGTATTGAAAAATCTGCTTGGGAATGAAAACAAATGTGAAATAAAAATGTTAACTACCAATCCTTAGTGAATAAATAATGGGAGAGTAGTTTTCTATTATTGCCTCAACAGAAGTATGTTTATTTTAAAATCAGATATTAAGAGTGCTTTTCTCCCGAACAGTCCTTTTAATGTAATTAATATTTATTGAGTAGTCTCTGTGGCAGCATTATAGCTTGGTGGTCATGTTATTTTCGATCCAGATTGCTACATTTGTTATTTCAAAGTTCATCTCAGATTTAACATCCTGCTGCCCTATATAAAAATGTCACTTTTACACACCTTTTGATCAGTAACATAAGCAAAGCGTTGAAAACCATGTTCATAGCACATAGATTATTAATTTTAGACCAATTGGCAGGAAGTAAAACAGCCAACATAGATTAAAAATTACTGTGGGAAATGGGAGAAAATGGGGAATTATGAGAAATAGAAACAAGCATCAGGTAGACAGTTTTGTTAAAGACCACGTACGTTGTAAGCATTGCGTGGCCATAGAACCAATTCTCATTCATTTGAATCAAGATAAACAGTGAAGAATCAAGACTCCCTCTGCTAAGAAGGGGAGAATAAAAGGGTGGACAGCGGTGGTGTGATCCTAAACCTGAATGTGGTTGCTAAATGTAGAGTTTGTTTATATCAAGAGCAGCATTCCTCATCAACTCAGAATCTTGTATGAGAAGACTGAATCCACCGTTAGCTACTTAGATGAGACAAAAGGAATAGTAAAAGCTCCACAGTTAGGCAGGGGAAGTAATTCCAAGTCTGGTTGCCTGAATCACAGTGAAGCACGAAGCGTGCATGGACTGTTTAACCTGAAGAGAAGAATAGATTTTTCTAAACTAGCATCTAAGGAATAGCATTTTGGTAATACTCAAAATACTTCACTTTAATCTTGCACATGGAATGCTGAGTTTTGCATTAAATTGTTAATTATGTAAGATAGTAAGATCACACACAGTGCAATAGAATTGGGCTAGTGGTAGGCAGTTTACACAGATTTTTACATGACCTTAACATCTTTCTTTCTTTTCTTTCTTTTTTTTTTTTTTTTTTTAACCACCTCTCCTCCTTTCTCAGCCAAGTGGGAAGAATATTATTTGACTACAGAAAACTTGGGGCTTTTCTTAACAGCAGAAAGTCTGGAGCCAAATTCAGGCTAGGAGACCAATTTGTCCTAACCCAGCTTCTCTTTTCTCTGCTCCAAGAGGGTGTGTGGGAAGTTGATCTCAATGAACAAAGTGGGTTGGTGGGTCCGTAGTCACGGCAAAGATGTGATTATCAGCTTAATCATGGCAGATACATTCATTGTGGTAGCCACTGCATAACTTATATGCATAACAGAGCATCACGTTATACAACTTAAACATACACAATTTCTTTTTTTTTTTTTTTGAGACAGAGTCTCACTCTGTCACCCTGGGTAGAGTGCTGTGGCATCATAAATCACAGCAACCTCAAACTCTTGGGCTCAAGCCATCCTCTCGCCTCAGCCTGCTGAGTAGCTGAGACTATAGGCATCTGTCACAATGCCTGGCTAGTGTTCTTCTATTTTTAGTAGATTTTTAGTAGAGATAGGGTCTCGCTCTTGCTCAGGCTGGTCTCAAATTCCTGAGCTCAGACAGTCCACCCGCCTTGGCCTCCCAGAGTGCTAGGATTACAGGCATGAGCCACCCCTCCCGGCTGACATTATTTTTGTCAGTGACATGGTGAACATATAAGGGACTTCAAGTGGATGAGTTGGAAGGATGTTTTCCACCTCAGTAAAGGATAAGGGGAGGCCTGAATTACAAAAGGAGAAATAGTTGTGTGTGTTGCTAGAATTAAATTGCTTACATTAAGTGGTTGAGGGAAGTTGAAAGAATATTGCTCATCCGGTAGTGCCTGGCCTGTGGCCGTGCACAGACTTGCAGCTCATTAACAGGTGAGAGCACCTAGTGTAATATGGACACATGAAAGTTCTTCAGTCCTCAGCACAGTTCTTCACTAGTGTACTGTGAGGGTCCCAGCAGAGAAGCAGGAATGGTGGTATATGGGTAGACATATACATAGGGGTGTGTGTTGGGGTGTAATGTGGTTGGATAGCAAGGGATTGGCTTATACATATGCAATTGTGGGAGCTGACTAGGTAACTCCAAAGTCTACAGGAAGAGCAGGCTAGGAATTTAGGAGCTAATGCTGAAAGTCCCCGGGTGGAATTTCTTCTTCAGGGAAGCCTCAGTTCTGCCCTTAGGGCCATGTAACTGATGGAAACAGGCCCACTGAGATAGTCTAGCATGCTCTTCCTTGAAGTAAAGTAATACAGACTTTAATCCTATTTATAAATACCTTCACAGCAACACCTAGATTGGATAACATCTCTGTTTGAGGGAACCACTGGGGACTGTAGCCTCACTGAGCTGACACAGCTGACCATCCCAGAGGGGAGGGGGAGGGCAGTGTTGCTGGCTGACACACAGATCCTGCAGCATCCACTTGGTAGTTGGGAAGTCCTGAATCTGAAGCCAGCTCTGCCATGTCCTCCCCGTCGCTGAGCACGTTTTCTTGACTTCTTTGCTTGTGGGACTCTTAGGACCATAAAAGTTATAGATAAAGGCAGTTATCATGGTTTGGTACATTTTAAGACTTAAGATTCTATGTAGGGAATTTTATCTTCACATTGTTTGGAATGACAGCCAGAAATGTAAGAATTCCCCCAAACCAGGTGACAGAGTGGTGAAGAGGTCAGAGTGTTTTGGTGTTGGGACCTGTGAAAGTTTCTTTTCTTGTAGGTTTCTAGCCACACATTAGTCAATCCTAGTTTTAAGATGCTTTTATTGGGCAGAGCAAAGATTATCTGCTTATTTATCAAACAGGGAATAAAAAAACAACATTGAAAGGGAATGATTCTCCCAGGCAGTGGAGGGCCTGATACATGCTAACATCTGTATGAATACCAAATGTAGGCATTAGGATCTGCGCCGCTGCTGTGAGTTCCAACTGAATTCCTAATGACAGGACTCTTAAAATAATGTATTACTTAGGAGGTGAGGAAGTGGAGCGCTTAATTTTTCAGTTGGTTTATTGCAGCCCTTAACAAGCATGGCTGCTAGTAAGCAGACAGTTAAATTAAAGTCATGAATATCTGTTATAGCGCTTAAAAAATAAAATTGAAACAAAAGCCTCCCATTGCTGTCTGTACCCATGTGCCAAAATGCAGAAAGCTGGCAATGCAGGAGAGCAAAGGGAACAAACAATAAACCGGTAAAATCCTCGGCATTTTAAAACAACCAGCAGGCACCATAAGGAAAGACACTTTAACTGAAGAAAGGATCTTGATTTTTGCGTGAGTGGGAGGGAGAGCAGAGGGGCAGGGAAAGAATTCGCAGCATGTGCGACTGTTGAGGCATGTGGATGGCTAACCTGACGGAGAGGGCTGTTATGTAAGGTTTCCTCAGGAGCTTTTCCCCAGCAGGCAGGGTGAGGCTAGCAGGAGCTGGAGCCAGCATCTGCAGGGCGACTCTGTGAAGACTCAGGCTCCGAGGGAGTCCTTCTCTAGGATTGCACCATCGGGTGCCCAAAAGCCGTGGGCAGCATAGGCCCATCTCTTGATATGACCATAGGGTAGCATGGTTTCTGAGCTGTTGCAGCATGAGGCAGAGGTGGTAGAGAAAGTGGAGGAGGAAAAGCAGTGACGGCCGCAGGAAAAAAGGCCAAGAGGTCAGGGGAGAGGAGGAAGAAGGCCGCTGTGGGATTGGAGAAAAGGGTGGGGGGCAGGATAGTGGGAGCATCGGGTACCTGAGCATGGTCCTGGAGCAGCCCAGCAGAAGGGGCGGGAG
Source organism: Loris lydekkerianus (assembly GCA_963574355.1). Classification (NCBI taxonomy): domain Eukaryota; kingdom Metazoa; phylum Chordata; class Mammalia; order Primates; family Lorisidae; genus Loris; species Loris lydekkerianus. The sequence continues at coordinate 7,906 of CAUYPK010102063.1, read as the reverse complement.
GACACTGGCCATGTGGGAAGGGCTGGACCTCCAGACATAAGACACAGCTGGGAAAAAGGACCCAACAGATGATGGCGGCATTGCAGAGAGAATCTTGAAGGAGACAGGTTTGTAGAATGGGCTGTGCTCACTTGGGATGTCTTTCCTTCTCCTAAAGGGAAAGAGGCCAAACTATTATACTAATACTGCTTTCACCGAAAAATGTACCAGTAAAAGAAGGTCCTTTTTCAATTAACAACTATACAAGACAACTAAATCAGAGCATTAAAGTTTCAGATTTTAGGACCTAATAGTGTTACATCAACTGGTGTTTGTCTCACAAGATACTGAGAGGAAAGGGTGTAAAAAAAATTAATTCCAGATGAAAAGGGCCCCAAAGCAGAGAGTATTTTTGGATAGGACTTTTTTTTTCTTGCAGTCTAAATTTAACCAAGTAGGATTCACTTGTAAGTACTGTCCTATTCAACCTTTGAAATGAAGAATTTACCATTTAAAGGGAGATGTTCACTTTATTTTAGAGACAGAACATGATGTCCTTGCACAGTTATTCTCTAGCAGTCTAGGCCCTGTTCTGCATTGGGTGTGGAGCACCAGGGGAGACACAGGTTTATCTCAGATCCGACATGCTTATTTTTACCTGAAGATTAAACCGGAGGAAGTTGCAGTTTCCATTCTGCTTAAGTGTCTGATGGTGAAACTACAAATATCAGAAATGACATAACCTGGGAGGGCCCAGTGGCTCACAGCTATAATCCTGGCACTCTGGGATGCCAAGGTGGGAGGATTGCTGGAGCTCAGGAGTCTCTACTAAAAACAGAACAATTAAGCTGGGCATGGTGATAAGTGCCCATTGTCCCAGCTACCTAGGAGGCTGAGGCAGGAGGATCGTTTAAACCCAGGAGTTTGAGGTTGCTGTGAGCTAGTCTGACACCAGGGCACTGTAGTGTAGGTAGCAGAGTGAGGGGAAAAAAACCAAAAAAACAAAAACATAACCAGTTTTCAGTTCCATCCATGCTCATGAGCCCAAGAAGGCAGGACAAGTGATGAAGGAAAAGGCAAAGTTTTCATGTGAAAGATAAAATTAGAAGATGTGTAAAACTTAGTAAATTTAAGCAAGGGCCAAGGTGTTACTGAATTCTTTCTTCATTTACAAAAGTGCTCTTGGAAAGGATGTTGGATAGAGAAGATAAATGGAATAGAATTCCTGTAATATATTGATGGAGGTTTGTAATTAGCATCATCAGGTCATTAGTAATTGTCATACAGGGAATTTTCCCTTGAAATGGGTATGATTGAAGGCAGTCTGAAGGGTGTTTGTCCCAGATACCCAGGCCTGAGAGAGAATTCTGATAGAAGAGCTTAAAGTAAAACTTGGAGACAAATACACTGCAAGTTATATCAGAAATCGTTTTAAAAGGTGGTTTTAAAAGATCTCATTAAATTTATATCTGATTTTATGTGTCTTAAACTTCATAATTATCTATTTAATGGAAGTCTGTAAAGAAGTTATTATTTGTATGCCAATTTCCTGGACTCTAATTTTAAACTAGAGAGTAGTGATTATTATTTTAAAAAAGATTTGATCATTGCCCACCATTTTTTAATTGTTCTAAAAGCAAGCTATTTATACATTTCATATGCTTCAAATATTCACTTATTATTTTTTCATGCATTCAACAAATATTTATAGCGTGTTTGCTTATTCCCAAACACTGTTCCAAATGTTGGGGCTAAAACAGAAAAGAGTCTGTCACAGTATCTTTGATTTCAAGATGCACATTTTTTCTCACATTTTAGCATCTCTAAAATTAGAATGTGTCTTACAATCTATTACATGACATAGTTTGACTGGCAGAAGTATTTTCTTTATAAATGGTGTGCAAGATTGTGCTGTATTATACCAGTAGCATCTAAGAATCCTTGAAATAGGGTATAGGGGTATGGATACAATTTTACACCTATATGTTGGTATACCTAATCAAGTATTTACTCATTGATATTTGTATTGGAAATTGAGGTTCTTCTTCCAAGAAACTCATTTTTGTGCCCGGGGGGGGGGGGGAATGGCTCCAATTTAGAATGTGTGTCCTTGATAGCTGTAAATTAAGAGTAAAAAAAAAAAAAAGGAATTTTAATTAGTAGATAAAATGGGATTCAGAAGAATATACATACTAAATGTTCCTGTATTTTTTTCTTTATTTTGCAGAGGTTTTTCAGGCAACTTAGTCTGCTCACTGCTTGTATTGTTATGTAGAATTTTTGCATTGTGTAATGTGTAAGTATATATCTTATATCATTGTTTTTTTCTTTGTTTTATTAAAATTACTTTCAGGCTTAGTGCCTGTGGCTCAAGCGGTTAAGGTGCCAGCCACATATACCTGAGCTGGCAGATTTGAGTCCACCCCAGGCCCGCCAAACAACAATGATGGCTGCAACCAAAAAATAGCTGGGCATTGTGGCAGGCGCCTGTGGTCCCAGCTACTTGGGAGGAGGAGGAGGAGGCAGGAGAATCGCTCGAACCCAGGAGTTGGAGGTTGATGTAAGCTGTGATGCCACTGCACTCTACCCAGGGCCACAGCTTGAGGCTCTGTCTCAAAAAAAAAAAAAAAAAAAAAAAAAAATTACTTTATAATATTGCTTTACATAAATCTAATTATGAAAGTCTAGACTATTCAAGAAAGTTAAATTTAGAGGTGATTCTTCTCTTTGGCTTAAAATTACCTTAGAATTTACTCAGATGAGACATATAAAATCAACCTTAATTCACAAAAATCCAGTTTGCATGCGGTTTTAAACGAGATGCACCTGCATTATTGGGCTGAGTTAACAGCTGAATTCAGCTGAGTATACACAAACATGTACTAAGCTATGTGTATATATTTATGCATTTAAAATACTATTCAGGAGAGTCACACAGAATTAGAGTTTATCTCTCATTGGTTTTAAACAAATGTTCATTTTCTCTGTTCATAAAAGAGAAACGGTATTTCCTTCATTGTAATGTGTATAATAAGTCAGTTTTATAGCATGTGACTTCCAGATTTTAAGAATTTACAGGGCTATAAATTATTTATACTGTTTATTAAAGTTTGTACCTTTTTTTAGTACATGAGCTTATGGTTTAAACAGTCATGAGCAAATATACTTCCAAATATATCCACAGTCAGCATTTATGACCACCACACGCAGTGTTCTGTAGGACACTGGGGGGGAACCTCTGTTTCAGAGCCAGAACCACACATAAGCCAAGAAGTAAAAGATGTACAGAGGGAAAAACATTAGCAAAACCTGAAAGTGTTGATGAGAATGGAAAGGGGCTGAAATGTGGATGACCCTGGGTCTACTCCTGAAATGCATTCTTAGCTCTGAAGAACAGCTGGCCTTTTGTTCTAGGGACCCAGCCCCCAGTGTGACAGGATCCCATTAGGGCCTGTGACTGCAGTGAGAGAATCCACAAGAGAAGGACCCTGTTGGGAGAGGATAACGACCATTTGATAAAAAGGAACGGAAGCCCGAGCTAGCTCCAACACTGACACTGCAAGAACTGGGGAGAATCTCTAGAGAAGACAGGTTTTCAGAAAGACTTGAGAATGAGTTGGATGTGGGGTGAAGCCAGATTGGAAGAAAGGCTGCCCCCAGGCGTCCATTGTGGCCAGCCAGAAGGGTGTGGTGCTTGCTGTTCTCTGAAGTAGCAAACAGGTGCCGACAAGGGAGTTGAGGTTGAGATCGTGACTTCATTCTGAGTGGACTTGTCCTTTTGGCTGTAGGGGGAGGGGGGAGAGTGAGGGTTTAGTAGGTGCGCACTCAGGGTTTCCAGAAACTGTTGGAGTGGAACGTGGGAGGAAACTGAATGGAGAAGCCCAGATTGCCACACAGCCAGGCGCCCAGATGAAGCCACAGTCTGCCGGTGATGTTTAGATGTTCTGCAGACGAACTACATAAACGGCATGTAGGTGAGATCCGGGGTAGAGGTATAGAAGGCTCAGATAACCAGACCGAGTGTATTGGGAAAACAAGTCCAGGATGTCTCAGGAGAACTAAGAGGTAGAAAATGGGAAGACAAAGCTTGTCAAAGGTGACCTTGCCTTAAGTGCCATAATCTCAAGGTGGCTTTTTGCAGTGAGTTCATAGCCCAGTTGCATGTGCACAAACACATACTTACGCATGCATGCACACACATGCGTGTACACATGCTTTGTGGTTTTTCAGAAGACGTGGAGAGCCCTGCCATTAGAGGGGACATGAATTTTTTTTTTTTTTTTTTTTTTGACTATGCGGCTAATCCTGCTCTGGCAGCTCTTGAGGAGGAGGAGGAAAATGAGTGGCATTGTATGTTATATGCTCTGTGGGCTCTTTCTAGCGACCTGCCATCTCGGAATTGTGCCAGACCTGCTTTGTGGAGATTGTCCAAATTTGCCAGACAGCCTTTTGTCATAGGCGTTTCTCCCTTTGACTGTACCCATGGCTACCGCTCGATTCCTGCCCAGGGTGGCTTTAGCAGCTGTTAGAACCACATTGCCAACATCCTGTGACCTTCAGAGACTCCCAGGCCTGGTCTGGCCACCCAGTCGGTGAATGCCATTGTATCAAGTGCCCACTGTGTCCTGCTGGGCCCTGCTCCAGCCTGCAGGAGATACAGTTTTTTTGTGGCCTCACCAAATGTGGAACAGGCATTCCTCTCCCAGGACCCTGGAAAAGTCTCTCTGGGAGGGATCGTTAAGGCAGCGGTGGTCCAATGGTCTGAGTGAAGGAAAGAAGAAAAATAGGGCTCTCCAGGGTGGGCTCTGGGTGGTTACTGAGGAGGGGAGCAGAGGCAGGTTTGGATCTAAGAGATACTTGTTTGGATTGTAAAGTTTTACAAGTTTGAGAGTCTTTTTAGAGGTGACCCAAACCAGATTTCCAATCGTTAATAGTCTCTGCATCCTGAAAGTTGTACATACCCTCCCCTGAGGCGTGGTAATTCAAGTGAGGTAGTTGTTGGGCTGAAATTGCCGTACCAACTCGCGTAATTTCATCATCATTGCTCTGTTTCATCATGAGACAGTAATACGTATCCACACTACTGTGGTAAAACCTTGCCAGTGTAATTTCTCGCGTGAAGTTGCAGCCTCTTCACAGAGTTCCCCTATTTCCTGCTCTTGAATTAAAATACTTTTGGAACCTTAATATCCTATTACAGCCATGAGGTGGTGCGCCCTCCATGGCCTTGCAGTGAGATCTTTGTGGGATCCTGCATTGAAGTTAAATGGTTATTGGTGCAGCACAGTTTAGCAATAAAGCCCTAAAAAGCCACTTCAGAGAGCACCCCATGCTGATTTTTTAAAGTCTAAATGGTGCTGCCATTTCCAAAAATACTCAAAGACAGTTCTGCTACCTTAGAGGCTCTCGCAGTTACTTTTCTGATAAAACGGGGGAAAAAATGTTGTTTGCCTTGTCTTCTATTTCACGAGGACTTGACTTGCCCCTATTTTCCTGGTCGTGTGGCTCAAACTTTTACCTGAGCTCCATAGACTACCTAGGGAAGAGGGGAAAGGGTGTTTCCGAATGGGGAGCTATTATGACAACTGCTAAATTGTTAAGCCAGTCGTGTGGCTTTCGGGTAGCAGAATTGTCTGTTCTTTTTTCCCTCAAATCCTTATGTCAGCAGCATTTCTTTCATGATAACATTTATTTATCAAAGTTTATGCTACTTTGACTTTTTATAAAATACCAGTGAAGATAAATGGATCGATTGACCCCAGGAGCAGTTTATTTATCCCTTTAGTCACACTTCAGTGGCAAAATCAATACCCTTCTGAAATAGCTGATGTTATAGTGGTTCCAGTAAATAGTGACATTCCTGAGTTATGTGCAAGGGGAACTAAAATTTATTATCAACTTAGATTTTTTAGTACCTGTATTGATTTTTCTGGAGATGGCGTGTGAATTTTTATTTATCTGTAGCTGAGCAAGTGACCTTTGTTTCAGAAAACTGTAGTTTAAACTTGCCAAGATTAGGGAAGTTGCAAGAACTTGAATTTGTGAATTTGGGGTAAAAAAGGAGGCATTTTTTCTGGAAGCAGTCTTTTTAATATTCTTGCATAGTCAAAATTTTGCATTCTTTTTAGTGTTGCCAAACTCCAAACATGTCAAATCTACAAATAATTTTTTTTTTTTTTTTTTTTTTTTTTTTAGACAGAGTTTTAATCCGTCACCCTCGATATTGTGCTGTGGCATCATCATAAGCTCACAGCAATCTCAATCTTTTGGGCTCAAGAGATCCTCTTGCTTCAGCCTTCTTTGTACCTGGGACTGAAGGCATGCTCTATGATGCCCAGCTTATTTTTCTATTTTTTTTTTTGTAGAGATGGGGTCTTGCTTTTGCCTAGGCTGGTCTCAAACTCCTGAGCTTAAGCAATCTACTTGCCTTGGTCTCCCAAATGCTAGGGTTGCAGGTGTGAGCCACCATACCTGGCCGCACAAGTACATATTAAAGACATCTGCATAGCCCTGTGAGGAGGACTCTCCACAGATGACTTTTACATTGGTCTGAGTTTTGAAGGTGAGAGTAGCATTCACAGGGGCTTGAGGGAAGAGGAGGGCCAGAGGGCAGGAGGAAGCTGGCTGCTGCCTGGGAGGAGGAGGGAGAATGTGGCCCTGGGGAGGGCGGGGCAGACTGGGAGGCAGGGTTGCCCATAGTGAGAGCACCAGCCAGCAGGGCCTTGGAATTCAGGCCTGGAGGCAGTAGGAACTGAGATGAAAATGTATTGTTGAAAAATTGCTCTGGTGGTACAAGGTGAGCAGAGTGCTTGGCTGGAAGAGGCATCCTGGGGACTGAGCTCACTCAGAAACCAGTGCAGCAGTGCAGGCCCAAAGCAGCACATGGCAGCCCCCAGTGTTGCCTTGAGCAAGTGGGGGACTGAGTGAGGGTAAGACCAATGGCAACATGATGCCTGGGTGGTGGACATGGTAAAAGATAAGGCGCCAGGAGCTGATTGCTGATGAGAGCGTTCTTCTTTATGATGAGCTTGTTCTTGAGGTTTGTGGTGATGGTTTCTCCAAGGAGGGGTGGGGTGGGGATGGAGAGCACTGTGTTCAGTGTCAAGAGTTACCTGGAGAGCAGGACAAGAATGTGACTGGAGACTTCAGACATGACACCTACCCCTCCTCGGTGCCTCAGCGTCCTTGTAGGAGCACCTGTCCCTTAGGAATGCAGTGATGAAGAAAAGAGATGATACAGTAAAGCACTTGGCACCAGGTTGAGTCCAAGGTAGGTGCCTAGGACCTGTGAATAGTTATTACTTTGAAGATTCTCTGAGGAACCCTGTCAGTTCTTAGGAAAGCTAAGGCAGAAGATAAGGGAATGAGAGCTCAGGCATCTCCCATTATACAGACAGTTTTCTTAGTTCACAGGAAGAAAGAGAAGCAGCCACTTTTTCCTGTGGTTCTCACATAACTTTTTCTGTACTCAGAGGATTGAAAATAGAAAAGCCTTAAGACTTGTCAACCCAGCTTATCAGATGAGCTCTGTCATATTTTTCAGAAGTTAATCATTTGAGAGGCTTTGTTTTTTCTTATCAACTCACAATTAATGTGTTCTTATTAAACTGGTAGATCATAATTTTGCATTATGATTCAGAGGCTATTAAACGTGTAAAATTTATTATGCCTACATCATTTTTTTCAACTAAATACTTCAGTATACTGGCAGTTGCCAACTACGTGGTCATTACCATAGTGGGCAAATAAAAAGGTATAGGATATGTGTGTTCCACTGCTAAAGGACGACTTCTCAGAAAGACAACCAGGGGTCCTTAAACTGCGGCCCGCTGGCCACATGAGGCAGTGTGATTGTATTTGTTTCCGTTTTGTTTTTTTTACTTCAAAATAAGATATGTGCAGTGTGCATAGAAATTTGTTCATAGTT